>DWQL01001304.1:0-11741 GCA_018231265.1 Noctuana haematospila
GTACCAAAAAGATACAAAAATATTGTTCGTAATCTCTAGTAGATACCTATGTATGTACCTACTGGGTATGTTTTAAAACACTAAAGTAGATATCTATACGTTTTGGTAACGGACTGAATAATTTCGGTGTTCGTTTACGATCGTAACCTTTGTGTATTCAGTGCTTAACCTAGGTACTCCAGTAGACATGAGCGTAAAAAAGCAAGTCACGTTTAATTCCTGACTAAACGTCTAATGTTCCGACACTTTATATTGTTTATTGTTGAAGGAAAAAATGTTTTATAGAGATCGTGTAGTGCATAAGGTTATTAACCTTGCGAATTTTCCGCTTGTTTTCAAATTTGTACATGCGCATGAGAAATCTAATAAATTAAACTTCGTACTAGTTCCTACATAGAACGTAAGAGAACCACGGAGCAATGTTAACAGTCAACAGATCTTAAATATGTAAACAAGTCCATCTAGAAGCTTCCAGAAGCGTTTCAATAGAGTCAAAATTCTAAAGCTATTGTTCAGAATGAGGAAAAATGTAAGTAGATCCAAAGAGTAGGTATAAACGACTACACCTGCTCCTGTATTTAATAACAACACGAGGTGAGTACAATAGCACATGAGTACCTTAATCCACAATCTTATCGTCACACAGTAAAATAGAAGTGTCTACCTATCTCGATGCTATTACTATACTTACTATGTATTTTGACTAAAAAGAAGGCGGAGGTTCTATGTTAGACTGTATGAGTATGTAATGTAGGTTAGGCTGGTTAGCTGTATGTGTATATTCTTGTCAAGTCAAGTGTTAGTTTGGACCAAAAGTTAATTTTGTAGGTTGTAGGTAGAGGTCACTTTCAAAGTTTGGCTGGTTTTGTTTTACTTACAGAAATGGCCTGCCTACAGTTTTATTAGTTTACATTTTCTTTCCCAATTGTAAATGTGACGAAATACGCCAATGACGTAGATATAGGTAGGTAGGTACAGCCGTACAGCTATCAAATCAAATCAAGCATTGTGCAAACCGCGTGCATATCAAATCGATGAGTTCAACCACGTGACGTGACCACTAGCGGCACTAGCCCACTGCACGCTCTAATCGGATTTGAAATCCAATTAAACCATTTTGAGATCGCGTACGTAAATCGGTTTTACGATTTGCGTAAAACTTCGTCGTAAAATTCGTAATTTTTTTACGGTTCTTCGGAAATTGCCGCGCAGATTCGTTTGTGTGGACTATGGACGTTTCTCGATTTCATACTTTCTTGCGACACGTGCAGCTTGCTGTAAAATGATTGATGGAATATACAAAACACTTAACTCCTACCGGATGCAATAATATCTAACACAATAATATTTGCCGGGAAAAACAGAGACAGTTTATAACTCTAGACAGCGTTAAATTGAAAGAAGGTCCATCTCGATTTCATACTTTGTTGCGACATAGACCTATACTTATTATAATCTTTGGACGTAAGATCTGTGAGTTGGATAATAAACACAAGGGTACAGTGACCCTTCAGCAAGGGTGAAGTTCCCTTGTGTCTATTATCCGTAGTTCAAATTTTCCAATGTTTGTTTGTGTGTACTTTTCAATAAAAAGTAAAACATATTTGTTGAATAACGCTCTTGTCACTGATAAGCTGATACCTAACTATTAAAAATTAATTTCCTTACTACATAGTATTCGTCGTCGTAAAGTCGCTTTCTCTGTCCCTATATCCCTATGTATGCTTAAATCTTTAAAACTACGCAACGGATTTTGATGCGGGTTTTTTAATAGATAGAGTGATTGAAAAGGAAGGTTTATATGTATAAGCATTCACAGTTTTTCTGTAGTGTATTTAGTATCAGCATTGCACCCGTGCGAAGCCGGGGCGGGTCGCTAGTTTTTATTAAACGTAAGTTACTTGGCGTAGGTATGTAGGTTGTATACAATGTTAACAAAATAGTTACAAAATGAGACTTATTACTACCTATTGTTGTAGATGAAACATAAACAGAGGCGTGATTCATAAAGCCATACAATAGCATAACGTTGAGGATAGGGCTTACTGGCAAGTGGCGAATGGAGCTGTTACGTCATTCTCCGTAGCGTAGTCCCATGCAGGGCCACGTTGTACAATATTAATGTAAAGTATACTCTTATCTATTTTAATCTTTTGCCGGCTTATTTAAACTGTTTTACGGAGACGGTACATCGATGTAGTATAACAATATGTGATCATCTGTTTAGGATTTAGGAGCATTAGATCGGGTGGGAAGGGTGAAGAAAGCACTTTAAAGCATAATTTTTAATTTGCTAATTTACTTGAAAATAACGTTCCCTTCCCCAAGCTAGATACTCTTGCGCAATGAGAAAAAAAATTGCATTGTTATTACAATTTATAGCCACTTTGATCAAATGTATGAGGTATTATTTATTTTAAGCAGTGACGGTAGCTATATCAGACAGGTTAATACAAACTCTTATTCATACATCAATTTGCATACACATTAAGTGCGTTATGAATGACTTATGACATAGGTTCTACTTCTAATAACAGTAACTAATTATTATTTTGATGACACGATATAAACTTAAATTGTTATCATAAATGAATACCACTGATAGATGTAATACGTAAATAATCAATTGTGAAAGGCAAATTACCAATTTAATTAGCTAAAAAGAGCCCAACATTTTCTGTTGTTAATTCTTTTAAAATAAGAAAATATAGAGCGGTTATTTTTCATAAGCTACTACCTAAGTACCTACTTATGACTCTATATTTTTATTCTGTTATCAAATAGACTTATATTCTTGTAATACTGAGGGCTAAAAAATTTGTTTGTAGGTATTTAAATGACACATTATATAAAACACAACGTCATTTTCATAAATGTATAGATCACTAAATTTTCTATCGCCTCAATCGTGTTTTGTGCCTGTATCCGAACTAAATGTACGCCGAAACATCTGAACAGAAATCCGAAGAAAATAAATACAGATAATAAAACACGGTTACTTATAAAATAAATAGCCATCTAAACAAATTGTAAGGTCATCAACCCGATGAAAATTTCACGGTTAAATGAACACAACTGTTAACTAGTGCAACCTTGGACGCGAAATTATTGAATGACTAATGTTTTCTGATAGAGTTAGCAGTTCTTAATGTGTTTCCAGGTTCCTTTGCTAGTACATACTACCTATACTGTCGTATTTATGATTGCTTAATAAAATAAAATAAAAATAAAAAAATAAATAATGTGGCTTGTATGCCGAATTAGACAAAACTAGACAGATACAGATATCTAATATAGATTCGTCTTATTTAAAATCAATAAGTTCCACTGGCATTATAGATTTTGATGTAAACCAGAGTAGCGCCACCAGCGGAAACTTCACGGAACTACCGTTATACAAAATAATATTACACTTGCAATATAATGTAAAGGGGTTTAATTATAAAACTACCGTATACATTTAAAAAAAAGATTTAGTTCCTGTATTATATAAAACAGATGTATTACGACTAAGATATTGCATAGCTGTGTAACACATCGAATTTGTGGCTACACGTTAAAAGGCCTAAAACGCAGACGGCACAACGGATGCGAACACAATACCTACGTAGAAATTACATTACACGCTCCTACGCTGTCCTAATAAGCAAATTTCCTTTTCAATTTTATACATCCTATTATTGTATCGATCTAAGCAACGTCTTCTGAAGCAAATAACATTATTATCATCTTGTTTTAGAATAAATGTTTTATATTTATTTTACGCTTAAACTAAAATAAAAAAGAGAATTAATATTAAATTTTGGAAAATGGACATTACGTTTGGTTCTCATACTCGCAAGTGTAAGAACGAGTGTGTTTTTATATCCATTGAACTAAACCTTGGATTATGTAAAAGTTGTTTCTTGCATAATTAATTTAAATTTTTTTAAATAAGTATATTAAAATTTTACTATTAATCAAAAGGACGTAGTAAGCCACTAGCTAAATTTCAAAATTACACGTACAAACCCAAATATATTCGTAGTATTATTATCTTATCTAATATTGACTTACCTCGAGCTCATTCTTGGCGTGGTTGAGTTTCTCTAAGTGGAGTCGGAGTGCATCGACTGACGTGACCGGCTCGTGCGGTATATCGTTCTTGTCCAAGATCGCCTTGATTTTGTCAACCAGCTGGCAGAAGTCCTTCCAGATCTCCAGGTCTTGTTCTAATTGAGCTTGACGAGACTTAGCCGAGTTCAACGTGTTCTTCAGAAGTTGGTTATGTTTCTGATGTTCCTTTGATAGTTCCTCTTGTTCTGATGGGGTCAAAGACGGCCAGATCTTGTCAACGATCTCCTGCATACGCTTACCGACTAAGTCCTTCATTTCTGGCTCCGATGTGTTGAAGAACGACTTATGCTCCTCTAGATCAGATTCAATGTTTTCGAAGTCCGTGCCGTTTTTGCCCATACCGAGTCTTATTCCAGCCTCGTTAACCCAGAGGTTCAATTTCTCCACCATTTGTATGTATTGTTGACGGTACTTCTTGTTGTCTTGCAGATGTTTCTCTCTGTTCGCTAACTCGGCTGGGAGTGAGGTCTTGAGAGAGTTAGCTTCTGAAACCATTTCCAGTAGACTACCAGGAACGCCATCGTCGCTCTTTATAGCGTCAGTGATATTGGTTAGTTTGTTTAGGTATGACTGTACGTTTTTAGCTAATGCAGCGTGTTCGATAAGTTTTTTATCAACGCTTGCTACATCGCGGTTCAGCAGTGGACGCGAGTGAACAGCAGCTTCGTTATCGTGGAGCCATTGAAGTATCTCAGACAAGTCTGCGGCAAGCTTCTTATGTTCAGCTGCCGCTCTTTCGTGTTCTTGGCGTTTAGACTCTACTGTTCTTCGTAATGTAAGCAGTTGTTGTTTAAGTGATTGCAATAGTTCGGTGATGTTGTTTCTATCGATTACCGTACCTTCTGCGGCAATTTGCTGGCCCTTATCAGTGGCGGTTGCAAGAAGAGCTTCGCAACCTTGAATCTTAACAATAATATCGTCGTAACGTTTGATCTTGTCTTCTAGAGAGTCATTAGACTTCTCGATCTCTGATGTCAAATCAGTATACTTTGAAATAAATTCTTCTATTTCTTTTACCAATGCGAAGAACTGTTCGCGTAGTAATAGTAATTGTTTCAGTTTAGATATTTGGTCTTCAATTGTGCTCATAAGTTCATCCTGTTTGGAAACGATATCTTGCAAATCGTGCAAGTTACCACCTTGCAGTTCATTTAGCATTGCTTTGTTTTTCTTTAGATCAGCTAGAATAGATTCATATGCTTGAATAATTGGCTGAACATCTTCAACTTTGCTTCCAATTGGTTTGTTAAGAGCCTTAAGTTTATTTTGGATTTCATTTAAGAACTCAAGAGCAGCCGCAATTTTTGCTGCAGCATCCTTGTATTCCTTGATGTGTTTCAAAAGGATGTTCTTCTTATCATTGATAATAGCATTAATTCTAGCAAATCTGTCGGACAAAATGTTAACCTGTTCTTTGAGTTGTAATTTATTGGAATCAGATAATGTATCCATGATGTCTTTAGATTTATCTTTAATTTTTCCGATATTCTTTTCAACATCTTCAGCTTCTTTGCTCAGTTTTTCAAACTTGGCCAGCTGTTCTTCTAGAAGTTGAAGACTTGTAGTGCGAAGTTCCGGCGTGGCCGCTACTTCCGCTTCATTCAACCAACTCTGGCACTTAGCTATATCGGCCTCAAATTCATTTCTTCCTTGTAAAAGTTTGTTTAGAGCTGCAAGTTTATCGTCAATGTCAACCTTTGCAGCTGTATAGGTTTTATTCAAATCATCTAACATAGCTTGTAGTTTTGCTCGGTTTTCACTTGAGCAGTCCTTGGATACTGCATTCCCTTGACGAATGACTTCAGCAAGAGTATCATTGTTAAAGTCAGCCAGCTCAGTTTGATGTTTTTTATGAATCGCAATTTCTTTCTCAACTTTAGCTACCTCGAGGGGTACAGGTCCACCAAGTTTCTTAATCTCAGCCACTTTAGCTTTAAGCCAGTTCTTTGCTTTTTCTATGTCATTTTCTAACTTCTTTCTGACTTCAGCACAACCACCCAGCCTTTCGATCTCTTGCTTTATAAGAGAAGCAAGCTGCTTTTGTTTGGATGACAACTCGGACAGTTCTGATTCTAACTGCATTTGTTCCGATGGTTCAAGTTCAGCTTGGATATTGCTTACCTTCTTCTCAAGGGAGTCAATCACTGTTTTCTTTCCATCCGTCTCTTTTAATAAGTTTGCAGCCTTCTTTTGCCGTTCTTTAACAGACTTACTATCATATCCAAGAGGTTCTGGATGCATCATATTATCAATCTCCTTTTGCAGCCATTCGTTTTGAGTAGCAACTTCGCTCTTAGTACCATCGATTGCCTTGTAAGTTATTTCAAGCATCTGTAGTTTGCGTTGGATTCTCTTGGCAATATCGTTGTATCTTCTTTCAACGGATTTCATCTGGAAACGTTTAACAAAATAAGTACCACAGAAAATAAACAGCGCTTAATTCTTATTTCTCTAGTGCTCAAGATAAATGTAACTAGTGTTTTACTCATACTTACTTGTTCCTCCACCTGCTGAGACTCCAAATTACTGACAATATTGATGACTTTCGTACCGACTGCTTTAATGCTGTCAACCTTATCTTTTCCTGCTTGACCGAATTCAGAAGACAATTCCTTAAGAGCATTCAATTTTTGTGGACATGGAAGCCCGGAGCCCTTATCGGCGAGACACATTTTCTTAAGCACTGAGTCAAACCAGTCGTGGATGTCTTGGCATTTGTGGCGGAAGTCGTCGATAATGGCCTGGTTGCCCTTTTCTCTCTGCATTGCTTTGAGAATTGCGTGCTCTAGGCTGTCGAGCTCTTCTTCTAGATTGATTTCATCTTCAAGACCTAAAAACATAAAATTGTTAAGCTTAAAAATATATTTGATTTGAATACGATTGATTGATTTTTGATACTAATGTTCTTTGTATGGAGAGTTCTATTTATATGGGGTTATATCTACGTACCTTCTGTTGGAATCTCAGTAAGTATCCTGTTCCTCTTCTCACCAAGCGATACAAGCGCATCGCTCATGGCAGCCATGTCTTGTTTAGCGGCCTCAGGCCTTAGCTTAGACGGGTTAGCAAGCCAGTCCTTAGCGAGAGCGTTGTGGACTGCGATCCAATCTTGAATTTCCAATACCTGCTTCATCGCTTCCTCCATGCCATGGACGGCATCTCCTAGTGTTTCCAAGTGGCTTTGGACCTATGAAGGGTTTTTAATGAAAAAGTTAGGAATGTGGTTAATTTTGTTTCGTAATTGAACTTTAACATGTTGGAACAATTTATGTATAAAAGTCTTCTGCCATCTAAACTTTGAACATAGCTGAAATTTTTATTGTGCGTGACCCTAAACGACCTTTATAAAAAAACAAGTCGTCATTAATATTTAGTACACAAAAGGCAAAAATCCATGCAAAGCCTTACCTTGGCCTCGAGAGCCCCTATTTTCTTGCTGAACTCCGGTTTCTCGAGCGCCTGTATGAGTTGGTCGACACGGGGCCGCGGCCCGGGCGCCGCCCCCAGCGCTTCCGCGTGCTTCTGGCGTGCCAGTGCGGGTTAGTAGCGTGTTAACGTGCTTGTGTGCTCACTTGTGTGTAGGGATATGTAGTGTGTGTATGTGTTGATGTAGTGCTGGCTTTGCTAGAGTTGGTTGACTTTAGCAATCGACTTTAGCGTTGACTATATTTCCTATGTTGTGTTTAATTATAATAAAGTTATTTCTATATAAAATTTAGGTACATTTAGGTACGCAATTCTTACAAATGTATTATTTACAAATTTCGTTTTGGCAATATTTACTTGTTGATAATACTGGCAAGTTACGTACCTATAGTTTGAAATTAGTAGATTTTTTTTATTTTGCCTTTACTACCTGAATTACCAAACGACCAGCTTTCGAAGTCGCTTAGCGGCTTTTAGTAAATTTTAAATGCACTTTATGTTGTATCGTTATATGTAGGTATATGTGTGTAGTATGTGGAAGTGCTTATTGCATTGTGTAAGGTAAGTTTCGTGCACACTTAAAACAGCTCACACACATGAATCACACTTAACGATGATAAAACTGTGCTAATAAATATCACACACATCATTTAAACAAACAGTGTATTTACATTGTGAATCAAGACAATTTATTCATATTTCATAAGACGAATTGTTAAATGGTAGGTAAATTAATTTCTTACTACATAAAGGATATATAATAGTATGTAGGTAATTTATTGAACATATTTTCTTTACTGTCAGAAATAGATAATATGGAGCTACTATCATTTAATATAAAATTGTCTTAATTCTTCCACAGGCTGGCTGCACATCCACTGTGACATTACCATTAAATAAAAAATAATAAAAAAAAAGTTTGAATGATATATCAATAAACATTGCCAGTAATGAAATGGTCCCATTTCACAATATGTATGTACGCCTGCCTAATGAGTGATACCAGGTGCAAAAAATACATTGCCAACGAAAGCCTGTACCGATCTCATTGAACTAACTACACTAAACTACCACCGCCGTTTAACTATTGTTAAAAAATCTTACGTAAATCATACGTTACACAGATTATAAAAACTCGTTGGTTCTGTTCTTTTTCGGACCTGGCAAACTTGAAAATCAATTAAATTGCAACACTTAGAAATTAGTACGTAGTAATTAGTAGTCATAAAATATTAAAAAGTTCTCTATTACTTAAAATTAATACCTATCTATAATAATACTAATATTTTGAGAATGCATTGAGATCTATTTGACTAAGGCTTAGTAAAAAAATTAAAAATACAAAACACCTGTCCTAGTTATTGCTCAAACTTATATAATGAATGACTCAAAATTCTTTAAAAATATTAAATACTAGGTAATAATATTAGGTAATTAATGAAAACTCAATACGGACTTCATTTATAAGGTTCCAAAAAGTTATTCTTACTTACTTAAACGTTATTGAGCTGAATAACAACGACTAAAGATTGACGTGGGATTGGAGTATTTCTGTTCTATAAAGCGAATGGGAAAGCTTAATAAATATAATCTATCAATATGATAATAATATATTAGCTATTTCCACGTTTGACTTTTAGAACCACTCTTAAATTTTAATAGCAAATTCACCATGCTCTAGATGCACATTACCTGAGACAATACTGAATTAATATGATTTTTGTATTATTTTTAAAGTGTTGCTCAGTTTATCAATTCGACTTCTAGACAAGATTAAACGCTTTTGCTCGTGCTTTAAGCAACTTGCTTAAGAGTCTTCAAAAATCTCAATAGTGCGATGACGTAATGCGGGCCCCTCGCAGTTCACAGAGATGTGAACCGCAATGATGATGACATTAAAATGATAGGTAGGTACTCGTATTATAAGGATATTAATACCAGAGTACTCGAATCTATTGAAATTTTTTCTTCAGATACGCTTAAAATATAGCGTATATAAGTCGTTTGAGTAGGTATATTTACTCGTAAAATAACAAAATTACTTTCCCGTCCATTCCGTCAATTTGTAATTTTTTGAAGACTAGCACCATTCGAAGCGAAGTAGAGTTTTGATAAGTAGAGTCGCAGATTTATATGAATTTTATAAAATTACATTGTTCTATTATTTACTCGTAATTTTCGAATAATTTTATTAGAATTACAAAAAATAATGAAGTCAATTTTGTTAAAAAATAATAATGAATTAATGACAAATTAATCATTAAATATTATCTTCTTAGTCATTAATTTGTAATATACATTTGCAAGTCGCTGTCACAACATTGGAAAATCATTCACAACTTTGAATTAGCAGATACCCAAAACTGTTAAACTCAGTATTAAGATGCAAAGATGGACGACGTAGTAGACATGAGGTCCAGGTGTCATATTAATATTCATTTAAAATAATGGATGTCAAACATTTTACATAATCAGTGAAATTCACCTTCACATGCAGCGCAACACTTTTTGTTGTTTAATTGATTGTTGAATTGGAAATATTACATTCTTCATACGTTTGAATGTAATTATCGCATAGTTGTCTACTCGTCCACTAGAATACCGTTTCACGCGGTCGCCCACACGGCTTTCCAACGAAATTGTGGTGAAACTAATATAATGACGAACACCGCCACGCTATGCCCGCGCAATGAAAGACCGAGTTGTGATTTCTATTCTACTTGTATACGAACAATCTATTTACCGGCGTTTTTCTTAGACATCAATCGCTTTTGCATTGGATTTTCTAGTTGTAATTTTTAGTCTGATGAATACGTTAACGTTGCTAGATAATTTTAACGATGATCCAGGTATTCTAATCAGTTCTTAGTAAGCACATTTTTTATACGTAAGTTACGTGCAAAGTTTTCCAAAAGAACTCAGAAAAAGAGAAGCAGTTACATATTTGTAATGTTTGATCTGTTTACAATTTTGTCAAATTATCTTAATTTTCCGGATTATCACAACTTTTCTTATACTTAACTTATGATAATTCTCGTCCCGTAATACCCCGTCTCTTATAGGGGAATATACTCGTAATATTTGACTTCGTTTAAAATTTTATCAAAATATTTTATTTTCCGTACTCTCACAAATTTTTCTACGAGTGCGGAAGCTGAGATATCCTCGGTCAGTCGGTTTTTTAGGCAAAACAGACAGAAGAAAATTACTGTCCGTAAATCGGCACTATTACGTAGATAGATCACAGATGATGTCAATGTTCATTTTATTTAAAAAAATATATTATTATTAAGATTACCTAAAAACCTTTAGACCTTTAGACTCTTAGACTTTTAAATCTTTTAAACTTTTACTGCAGTACTAAAGCCAATACTGGCCGGCGGGGTGAACAGCAAATCAGCCTTTACCTTAAGATAGGACGGACAGTTCCAATTATTTCAAAGGGGCTTTGATAAAAATAATGTCATAATAGTTTTTTTACTTTACATAATCTTTACTCGTGATTACGTACATACTGTTAAAAAATATATCTTCTTAACATTTTTCTACCTAAATACAGTATTAAGTTAGTAACCCCAACTTCTAGTGTTAATTTAGCGAGTAAAATTTATTATGGACATAACGAAAAAAATATCGAAAGTTCTAACAAAATGTTTTTAAATTGTGAGGTAAGTTTGTATGATTCTGTCATGTATGGACATTCTTAATTTCTGAAACGGTTCTCACTATTATACTATTAAATATACGGAAATTCTCAAATAAATAAATAAATAAATAGGTACGCTTTCTAAATCACTGAATTATTGCGCAAATATTAATAAAATATATTATTAATTTCAAGTTCACAAAAACTTCACCAGATTAAAGAGATCGCTAAAGTATGTAAATGATTTTACGTTGCTCTTACGAAAAGGGTTCTTTCAATTTCGTAATTCCAAGACTTGAATTTTCTTAAAATTGAGCTAACATTTTGCGGTATTAATATTTTCTAAGCCGAGGGAAATAAAACAAGTTGTTTTAAGTGGTATAAGCACCTCAGGTGTTGTTTTATATATGCCGTTATTAATATTGCAGGTCTGATGGTGGTAACATAAAAATTTAACATGGTAATGGGTCTCAAAATATTTGCCGACCGTTACATCGTCGCGACTTCTCAATGAACGTGACGGAAATTCTAACAATTTTATGCAAATTCATTA
>DWQL01001305.1:0-11741 GCA_018231265.1 Noctuana haematospila
CATGCTGCGTAAATCGAAAATGCCTGGAAACATTTAAATACTTATTAGGTTAAATTAAAAAAAAAATATTTCATGCCACAGTGTTATACAATCTAACAATCGTACAATATACAATACAGCTAAGTTTGGTCTTATTTTGATCCCAGATATATGGAATAGTTAGTCATTAATCATTATTATCATACCTAACAGATAATAGAAATACAAACCAGCTGCTATAGTTTTGATTATGGATTCCGGTTTCTGTTGGAAGACCTGCAAATCCTTGTTGCTGGTGTCGGAGATGATATCTTCGATGTCCTTGCGGGTCTTGGGAATGGGGTGTGACCGTATGGCCGTCAGGCGCGCCACACTGCTGTCGATAATCAGCCCGTACACCTCTTTGACGTGCAGGCGTTCATATCTGTTGTAAACACGTCATTGTTACAATTTTTGTGTATGCACTATGCAATCTAGCGACAGTCACTAAATTGGCAACACTGCGGCAGTGCGATATGTGAATTTGTATAGGCTAGGCGGCGCGACATGCCGTGACGGGAGAATGAAATGAAACAGAGCTCTAACAATCTAACATGACATCAATGACATGTCTTGAAAAGCTTAGAATCCAAATATGTAGTACCTATGTATTTCGATTTTTTCTATGAAATGTATTTAAAGGTATTTTATTGTAGGTATCTAAGATATAAACATTATAGGTATTATTATTTAATTTATGTTTGTGTGTTTTCGTTATAAAGTGTTTTTTTGTTTCTAAAATAAGAACAAGAAAACTTTTACATACTGTGTTTTAATATAGGTAGATAATTAATTATTATTAAGTACCTACATAAAGTCTTCGCATACTTATAATAATGTACCTAGATTTAATATCTTTCAAATGTTAAATTTCAACCAAAGCAAATTTTACTGCTCTCCAGGAAAAATCAAGATACGTAAGTACCTACCTACCTTATATGACATTTCGCTCTAGATCTGGTGACCGTTAGATAATAATGTCCGGCAAACAATCAAAGATTTTACGCCTCGGCCGCGCCGCTTGTCGGGCTGGGCGGTCTGTATCTGTTCTTTGGCAGGGCCGTTTACGTTAGTGTAGTAACCAAACAACGGAATTATTATGCTCATGCCTCCATGAGGCATGAGCATATATATATATATATATACTTAGGTATAGTACTCGTAATTGCCTAAAACCCTTTTTTAATGTCCCACTGCTGGGCACGGGTCTCTCCCCACAACGGGGGAAGGTCTGGAGCATAATTTATATAATTAATAAAATCATAATATAATTAGTTTTAAATATTAGTGAAACTTCCAATAACTGTTTAAATTCAGCATATCTATTATGGTAGGTATCACTGTTAGGTAGGTAGGGGAAAGCTGTACGAGTTGATTCACTTAGGGAGAACGCTTGCAGTTAAAATAATAATCTACTTAGGGCAGAGTCTACATAGTAAATTTATCTATCTAATTGTTGACATACTCTAAATTAAATTTTTTGGTTGATTTATTATTAATAAACAACATTTTTTAAAACGTTATAATTATCGAAGACTACATTTTACCAATAAACACAACTAGATGGCGCGACTAGGTGCGTCGCAATATAAAAGGATCATCTGTCCTCAACGGCTCATTTCGTAGTTCGTAGTTCGTACACCTTTCCCCTACGGCCCCTACCTACCAACTTAATTATTGAATTATTGGACTTACATATTGCAATGTACTAAATTATCTTTTTCGTAATGGTGTATGTTGTAGAGGGTCTTGTCAGCCTTGCGGTCTGGTGCTATTTCAACATTATATAGGTCGTGATCGCCTCGCTCATTCGTCTACAGCATGTTTAGTGAGAATCCATTGCCGATTCCCAAGCCCTCATCACTTATGATTCGTTCAGCATCAGCGAGGTTCTTAGCCGTAAGCAATGCCCTGGTGATGAATGTTCTTGCTGAAAGTCATACCAAGTCAAAAATTGAATATTTTTACTTAGAATCCAGACGATACATTTAGCCAAACTTTCTATCAGCTTTCTACCTATACATAAATTACGACGGAGTTTATAAGATACTAAAATCATGTTTCATTGTTGTATTAAATGTTTATTTTATTCTCATATTAACGTTTAATAGTTCTATAAACTCGAACACAAAGTGGATAGTAGTACGTAGGTACTTAATCTACTGTATCTTGGATTTAGGAATCAATATGCTCTCAATTGATTTAAAAGGTTTTAAATTTTAATAGACCTAGGTACATAGGTATGTATGAAATATTGTAGTGGTATTTTTATTGTTAGTTACTTACGGGTATTTCCGTATTTTAGATTCAAAGGACTAAGGGTGTTAATGGAGAACACTAGTCCATGGTTGTTGTAGCCCATTGTGTAACCGGGCATGTGGCCGGCGTAGCAGAGGGATGCAAACCTTTCTTCCACAGCCTGGAAAAAGTATACAAAGTTTTAGCCGACTAGCATTAGTTATAACAGAGATAATGTTAAAATTAAAAACTAAAATATTATTCAGGTACGTGATATTTGTGTGACTTTAATTTAGTAATTTATTATGAGCTAAGTCGGAATGATACACACAAAAGAAATAATATTTAAATTGGTATCAAGCTCAATTGAAATACATACTTTACTACAAATCTTAACCAATCTAAGATAGTGCGTGCTTGTTTCTTTGTACAAAATCAAGGTATCCAATTCTGGCAATAGAATTGTACAATAGCAACGTTGCAGCTTCCAAGATTTTTTCTGTCAAGATAAATATCTTGAAATAGAAAAATCATAAACAGGTGTCCTTTTAAAGGTCCTCGTTTGAAGATAATGTCTCACAAATGACAGATTGAAGAGGGTCCAGAGCAAAACGTGAAGATAGTATCAGCTCACCCCTTGTTCTCTGTCCTCCGGGGCCGGAATGATGTGCGCGGACATTATGTAAAAATGGTTCAAGGTTTCCGTGAAAGCGTCCTCTGTGTGCCCCAAAACGGCCTGAGGAGAAAAAAAACTGATAATAATCAGGATATTGATATTGTGTCGGTATATTTTCAGATTTTGCTGTGTCTTTTATTAGAAAGACGTAGCAGAGGTAGTACCTAGGTACATATTTTATTGTGTTGATACTTTTGCACAAGTTTAAATACATTTTCTTATACAAACTTTACCTTCCTGCGAGAACATTATGTCTGTTGATTGCACGCGTACCTATTATCTATTGTGCAAGCAAAGCATAGATTTACTGTGGTATTTGTGGTTCTTCTCCCTAGCTATTATAATTGTGTTGTGTAAATACTAACATTGTCCTGAGTTCTGAAGGCCACTGTACTGCAACCGCCTGTATCGTTGCGCGGCAGGTGATTATCATTGACTGTTCCGATGAGGTCGTCCAACTGCAGCAGAAACAGCTGAAACATTTTATAAAAATTAAGCATATTTAAAAAGATCTGAAAATCGGTTGACCCTGCAGGCCTTCCCTGAAATATCACGCAGTAAAGCTAATTAATACTTGGGCTATAAAAAGGTCAAGTTCTGAAGGAAACTCGATTTTCATTAATGAGTTAATTTGTTATCTTTTTTAAGCTTTTCGAGCAAAGAATGCGGAAATACCGCAAAGGAGGTTGCCTACATCTGTCATCTTAATATTTGATTCATCACACTGATTCACTTGGAATAATAATTAAGTATTAATCAGACCTGTTGAAACGGCACTTGGGCACCATCTGCTACTCCTTGGATTTCCTTAACATAGTATGGATACCGCTGCTTCATGTTAGCTAAAGTTTTCTCGTAAACATCTCGACCTCTGTCGGTTTTGTATTCCTTCTCGAAGTCCCTGAGATTCGCGTAGGACGCTATGAAACTCTTGATAAGAGCTGCGAAAGTGCGACCCTGCAATAAAAAATACTAAAATGACAAAGTAGAAGTTTCCGTTATTTATTTACGATTTTTAGTCTAAAAAAATTTTAAATTATCATGAAAAAAGAATGATGATTTAAATCACTTTAAATCACTTTTCCTTACAGTTGTTTTAATAGTTGTAAAAATATAACTGTGTAGCCTATACTTAACTATATGGGTCACACGTCGCACATGGACGCGCCGCCATTTTAATTATGTGGGGAATTAAGTAATTATCATTTAAAGCGATCAACAGCGAACACCAGTGATACCGGAAATGAAGAACTTTGAATAATTAAAAAAATAATTAAATATGGGTGAAGATTGTAGTACCTATTGTATGGTGTGTAGGTATGGTTAGATGATCCTATAGAAAACGGATCACTATAATAAAAAATTGCAATATTATTATAACTAATTTAAGACTTAAAATAAGTAATAGCTACTTATAATTATTAAATATCTATAACGAATTATGTATCTAAATAGATATAAATTAAAATAGATTTCCGTATTTTACACCCCTATTGTAGAAAAAAATATCTAAGATGTATACTATAATAAATACTGAATTGTTTGTGATAACGTATTAACATTTTAGGTACCTATATCTGGTTAATTTTTGTAAGACCCAAAAATCTGCCGCCCTAAGCTCCAGCCTTCTCAGCTCATGGTAAATCCGTCACTGCTCCTACCTACTCACCTTTCTCGTAAATTCACCTCTGATATTGACAGAATAAAACCCCAGAGCGTGGAAGGTACCTACTCGTGTTACAATATTTAATTGTACATAAAAAGAAACCAAGAGTAAGAATGGGAATGATCAACGTATAAAAAGAGACAAGTTTTTTTTGGGTTATGTAATTCTGTTCACTTTTCTGAAGTGGCACGAAATAGAGACAGAGAGAGAATAAACATGACATTGTTATTGTGGCACAAAATAGAGACAGAGAGAGAATAAACATGACACTATTGTTGGAACGCTACTATAACTTTCTTGTAACACACGAATTAACATCAAACTGCTCTGAATACAGACCTAGACTATGCCTATATCATTAAATTGTATAACAAACATGCAAAGTTTGACAAACGAGTATACAGGGCGCATTACTTATCACCCCATCATGAGTAAAAACGTCTGCGGAGTAAGTAGGTACATCTCAGGTAGTTTCTGTAGCATCTATGCTATTTAAGAAGAAAAAAATAAACTAGTAGTGTCATAACAACCGTGAGTTATAGACGTATCTATTACGATTATATAGATAAAGGAAAAAAACAAATACCTACTTAGATTTAATAGTTAGGTACAGCATGGTTACACCTTACAGTTCAAACGTCACGAGTAAGTTCGTGACTTATTATCTGCGTGGCATGATATCAAAATAATTATGTAGTTTAAGTCTTAAACGACTAGTATTATATAGTGGAATGTTTAATTTTGTAACGACGCATTTCAGAATACCTAATTACGCCATAGAATTAGTATTTAACGTATTCTCATGACATGTGTATGTGCGCTCTTTTCATAAACACGTTTGTCATTACCTATATGACGCATGAGCTTGTCTATGGAAATGCAAATCCTCAAAAAGCACTTACTCTAAAACCATAATGTTATTTTAAATGACTAATTAAAAATAATCTTCTCGAAAATTATTATGTGCCTAACTACTATAGTATCGGATATTTTTTTAGCAGCGGAGAGAACAGTCGTCCGATTTATAACATATATGAGGTAATAATAAAGCGGGTGATTTAGCTTACCACATCATACCCAACTTCATAGTGAGTTCCTCGTACGTAAATGACTGGAACAACTCGCCGTCTGCCAAGAGGTTCCTCGGTGGAAGCAATTACTGCAAAAGATAAAGAAAATATGCTACTGCGGTATGAACTAAGGAACATAATATAATTAAAAGCAATAGAGCTTTCAAAGAAAAATTTAATATTGTGCCTCCTTAGGGCAAAGAAAATAAATGTTATTGCAGCTTGAACTATGCTCATAACATTATCAAAAGTGGAACGGAACAGCTTTAGTCTGAGAGTAACAAAAGAAGTTGAAGTTTAATTTAATGTTGCGTCATTATTGAAGAGTATTGTAGACCCTATAGGTACATAAACATATAGGTATGATGATATTTTGTTATTATCTTGGTCAGCGTGGTGGACTGAATTCTAGACCCTATCTCATGTGGAGATATACTCTTACACATAAAAAATTCTCGGGTTATCAACTAACTACAGGTATCGAGTATTTTCACTAGGTTCGAATGCTCTACGTTCATCGAAGTATCTTCCATCCACTTAAGAAATAGTCCAATAAAATAACGGATGTCCGTAAGTTGCAAAGACTACAAAAAATATAAAACTACAGACTAACAGCCGCACCCAGAAACATTACTTAAATTAACCCTAATCACTACTTAACTAATTATCATTAGATCTCTTAAGTAGTGGCACCACTCAGAGACAAAAAATAATGTTTCATTAGTTAATGAAAACTTTAAGTAAGCGTAGGGCGGCACACAGCAAATCGATCTATCGACTTCGCCACGATAAATCCTTGGTGTTGCCACACTAATTAACTACATTTCAATATACTTTAATATAATTATATAAAATAGCAAATATACTTGTATTTTCATTCGCAATAATAGTATAATATGATAGTCTATATGATAATATGATAGTCTACATATTATTATGTATAACATATACACATATACGAATGTTATACATATGTATGTACGAATAAGTAGAAATTACAAACAAATATACAAAATTTCATAGGTATGTACTATGATGTTTAAATAGGTATATTATATGTCATTAGGTATGTATGTATGTCCTTGAGAAGTGTGCGGTTTCAATTCAATTCGACGTCACAAAATGGGTGAAAGAAACGTTAAGGATTCCGTAAGTAATTATATAATACATGGTTACATAGTACAGCCATACAGGTGAAGCTAATAAAAGCCTGTTAAAAAACAACAATATTGTGATTTTAAGACAATATATTCACAATACCATTACCAATTTCATTAATTATTAACATTGTAGGTATTTTTTACAATTTACTGTTAAATTTCGACCTAATCTTTTTGATTTCCGCCAGTTCAATTTTATTAGTTTCCAACAGTTCATCCAAGTGTCTTCTTCGAAATAGTTTTTTAGTAATGAGCACAGGCTCCGTCGGCAAACTTAATATGTCATTTATCACGTTCCAAGCCTTTTCTTCCAATTCTTCAGGTTTGTACATATAGTGGATTAAGCCACATTCAAGTGCCTCTTGTGCTGGCATCCTATAATTCAGTATTAATAACTCTATGGCCTGAAAGTAATGTACCTAATAGTAAATAAATTTTTGAAATGAAAACGTATAAAATTTATTATTTTATTCCATTGGATTATTGTTTGAGTGGTTTTATTTTTGTGATTTCAAATACGTAACTTGATATTAGACATGGTTTTGATATAAATAGGCTTCTATAGAATAAAAATTGAATACTTACTTAATATAAATTGCTAAACCTACACCCAAAAGGCTTTGCCGCATCATGCAGAATAAATTGAATAGATTTATATTTATACCTTTATAAAAATAATTACTTAAATGAAATATTTTTCAAATTATCCATAAAACTCTTTAAGCTGATCAAAGCTACGATATATAAAAGTAATGAATACACTGAGTAATTATCAAAATTCAGTACCCTTCTATTTCCAATGAGTTTTGGAAATGTTAGTGTAGAGCATCCCTCAGCGACAATGCCTAATTTAGTGAATGGTGTGTAAAAGTACGCCTGCAACAAATCATCGTTTATTTTCGTCTTCAAATAATAATATCAAGATTAATCATGAATATAAAGATAAATAAAATATATGTATCTACATAATATGTAAATAATGTTATATTATAAAATAATCGTAGCTCTTCGTTCGTTTTCTCTACCTGTAAAGATTAGTAGGTAGTAACCCACTGCAAATTTACATTTGGTAGGTGCTTAGCAGCTCAGTAGCTAAGCGAATTAATGGCAATAACTCGAACAAATAACTTAAATAAGCACTTATAGGAAAACCCGGAAAAGTTAGAAAGCTGCTCGGTTTTATTACCTACTTACTTTGTTAGAGGCAAAAACTAGGTCAAACAGAGGTAGCGTTGTTGTTGTTATTCCTACGGCTGGTCCATTAACAATGGCAATTAATAGTTTTGGAAATAAAATTAAAGACTTTATAAATCCATCCAAGATATCTAAAAAATTACTTTCATCAGTATACTTGGCAGCGGCTACTAAGTCGTTACCACTGCTGAAGAAGTCCCCCGTTCCCGTCAGCACCACAATGGAAATATTATCATCTTTTGAGGCCTCGTTGAGAATTTTAGTAAGCCGAGCGAACATATTAATGTCAATGGCATTTTTTCTATGTGGTTTGTTAAAGCGTATTGTTTTAACACTATCTCGGGTTGTTTCTATTATCGTCTCCGAAACGTCCATATTCACGTGATTTTGTAATTCTATTCTTGTTGCTACTGCAAAAATATCGATGCAAAGTAGTTATTATTGTGTCATCTTATGGTAAAAATAAGAAGTAATGGTTTTATTCTTTCACCATAGCAACATATTGGGATTAGATCATACATTGTTCAGAAAATATTTATTCTAATACATAAGATAAGATAATTAATATATAGGTATGGTGTGGGATTAGATAATTTGGATATTAGAGCTGTAACAAACCGACAAAACAGACTAATTAGATTTACTAACAAACCGCATGTATTCGTTACTGAGTAACGGCAAATGGTCGCGCCGTCTAGTACCGAGTAACCAAAAGTTACTCACGAATGCATTTCGTTTCTCGCATACAAGTTTTTTACTATTTTATTAAAGGAATTGTTTAGTTAAGGAAAAGTTTGAGATTGGAATAGAATGCTCTATGCTATATCGTAATCTTAAGGTACCAATGGTAACGAGTAACGAGTACTAATTCTTATTGTACCAAACACATACTTTTCATTACTGATACAGCTCTATTGAATATACTGATAGGGTACTTAGGGTTGTCTATCTATGGCACTCTATGGGTATAGCGAAATGGGTTAGCTAATAAATAACAATATTTAAATTTTAATAATGTACTTTAAGATGTAATATCTATGCCTTACCTATACTCCTTTCAATATAATGGCGATCAGCTGGTGTACAATTTGTTAAAACACGTCTTACTACGTATACGTGATACATACGTAGTGTTATAATACAATGTACTCTGTGGTAGTGTTATTATAATATTACTCTTTGCTCTTGGGTCTTATCTTACTGGCTTGTGGACTGGCCCATAGATAATATTAAAATACACATAATACAGTATGACAGTTGACACATGACTGGACAGTTTTGCTGTATTGCTGTTGATCGTTTACGGAATTACCGTACATAACAGAAAAAATTGCCGTATTTACCTCAAAATAATGTATCTAAAATTATGCTTGCTGTAGTTTTATTCCTTACTTTGATCCAATTAAGCCCGACCTGGGTAGGAGGTATAATGTATTCTCTGATTGCCGTACAAACGGCAACACTTCCAGCGGCACGTTTTGTTGGCCGTGATGTGTGTTGCCGGCCTAATACATTTGTAATTTTGTAACGTCATTGTCATTGGTGTAGAATGCCCTGTATGTGTGTGTGTACACCAATACCAATGACGTATAAAGTAGCAGTACTAGCAACTTTGATGGAGTAGACACAGTGTAGTGTTTCATATTGTGGTTAGGTGTAGACAGACAGACTCGTCTAAATAGTCTATGCTTCCTCTGGTTCTAAATAGTTCTAATACTTCTGTATTTCTGTTCATTCTGCAACTTCTGTACTCTGTGCCTGAATCCTGATGCCGCTGATGGTTGGTAGAATAAAATATAAATTTAGTACATATCTATTTTGGCTTGATTTTTCAGATATTTGTTACATTAATTACGTGTTAATTAATTAGAACAATAGTGAGATATTAATCTGTAAATAATAATCATGAAATTGCTAACACAATTACTAAACGGAAACAATTTACGGTACATTGGTAGGTTATCTTGTCCCGGAATAGAAGTGTCACCTCTAAGAAAACGAATTCATACCAGCGCAATGTTTAAGTCGGCTGTTTATAATCTCGAGGAGGCTTCAAAGGATCAAATACAGGACTTCTTAAATTCCTTTGACACAGTATTAACTGATTGTGACGGTAAGCTGTCTTGTTTTATTAATACATTATTAATTATTGTGGAATCCAAGTTCAATGTGATGACACAGTGCATAAAGAATATAGTAATTTTATAATAATTTAGTTTAATTATTTTTGCCTTACTATCATGTTAGTAACTTGTTTAACTAACTTAGGTATACAACTGAGAATATTTTAATTTTTAGAAAATGTTAAACAAAAATTTGTTTGTAAATTAATTAGTGAATATCCCCAAAGTCAATAAGAGGTCCTAATATATGCATATTTTTTAACATTTAACTACAATATATTGTTCTGCTACAAAGCTGTTTTGAAAGAAAGTTATAATTGCTTAGGAAATTTTTAATATGACGCGAACATCTTAATCTTTAAAAATAGCATCATGTCTTTGTATAATCTCAAGGAAGACTTTGGTACTATTTGAGCTCCTGGAATAGCTGTAAACCGCCTTTGAAATACATAAATATATTTTATACAAATATACCTACTTTACCATACACCAGACAGTATATTGATTTTATCATTTCAGGAGTATTATGGATAGATAACAATGCAATTCCTGGGTCTGCTGATGTCTTGAATTATTTACGTAAATTAGGGAAGAGAATATTTTATGTGACTAATAACTCTACAAAGATAAGAAGTGATTTTGCTCTTAAAGCTCAACAACTGGGATTTATTGCTGATCAGGTAACTAATATAACTCTACTTTTACTTTCAAAATGAAATATAAGGTAATAAAAAATTGGGGTGATGGTATAATACCTAATTGATTTTGATAACCTCTTACGAAGAAGGTACAATACAATACAAATCATCTTTATTGTACACAGGAAACAAACATCTTGTATAGAAGTATGAGAGATGTTGTGTGGTGACCACCTCTCTATTTTGTAATATGTTTAATTGTAAGTGTAAAATAGGTAGTGTTTCTTAGAGTGAGTGAGAAGATGGGTGTGAGGGTGATGGAAGTTTTGAAAGATGAAAGACATCTTGCCATTATGGACTACTAAACAATATTAGCAATAAAGAAAAATACTAAACTTGGTTAAAATTACTTCACAACGACTGCTACTACAATGTTTGATAGTGTACTCTTCATACAAGTAATGCCTGATACAATTTCCTAAAAAGAAAAGGTTCGTAAACTGTAGTTTTCTTTATTTTGACCCAAGGAAATTCATACTATGTAAATATAGGTACATGTATATGTAACTAATCAACAGGAGGAAATCCTTTCTACAGCCTATTTGGTTGCACACTACTTGAAGGGGATTGGTTTCAAAAAGAAAGTGTACCTAATTGGATCTAATGGCATTGGAGATGAGCTGAAAGCAGTAGGAATCAGGCATATAGGAATTGGGGTAAGTAAGGGATACAATATGCTGCCAGCTCAGATTTTTGCTTTTGTTGATTGTAAAGAATAGAATAACATTTATTTGCATAAATGTGATTTGTAGATGTGTTCACAGATTAATAATATAGTAGGAGCAGATCATTATATTAATCATAATTGTGTCTTACAGCCAGACAATGTTAAACCCGATTTTAAAAATATGAAGCCATCTGATTTGGACCCTGAAGTTGGCGCTGTTGTAGTGGGTTA
>DWQL01001306.1:0-11739 GCA_018231265.1 Noctuana haematospila
GTATTAGCCGTATCATATAAATAAATAATGCTTCACACTCACAGCCCCACACTAGGATTCCCTGTGTCGTAAGTACTATGGACAAAGACAATTAAACAAACACCCAGACCGAGAACAGAAATCCAAATTCATCATCTAAAATGCCCCGGCAGGAATCGAACCCAGGACCCTTCAAATAGTGGAAGGTAACCAATACACCACACAGAATGTGTATATTTTATGTTATTTTTATCTAGTATTCTTATTGCATTTTATTGTATTTAGTCTCGTCTCTTATCTCTTCCCTATTTGTATACACCATACACCATCACACATTGTTCATAAGTATATTTTAGCCAATTTATGTGACATATCATGTAGTGCAAATTATAAACAATACAGAATAAATTAAATAAAGAAAGCAGTTGTCTTTACACTGACATAAACTAAAAATGAAGAATAAAAAAAGGTTTTCAATACAAACTTACTTTGAATTGACAGCAATATTTTTCAAGGACTCCTTATTGTTATCTGAATGTAAATGCTGGAACCAGCCAACTCTTTGCACGCTTTGAGCTTTAGCTTTAGACTTTTCTACTGGTTTTGTCTTGGCAATTTTTTCCTAAAAATATTTAATCTGTTATTAGAAAATCCACTTACAATTAAACAAGACACGAAATTAGAAGAAATATTATATTATATCTTGTCTATTAAATTCCGGACCCTGTTCAGCATTGCATTGTGCTGGTGCTGTGCTGGAATCAGAGGATAACCAGCGGTGGTTACGGAGTTACGATGCCACAGATACAAAAGTCAAACTTTTATCAGCTCCCTGCGATACCTGTCAATCTAGTACCAAATTGCAGAAATCGTAACCTACCTCTGTGCTTTTAACAGGTTCTTTTTTAGCTTCCGGCTTAGTTTGGTTGGTGGCCACCTTCACCTGTGTGGTAGCTTGCTTCGCAGCTCTCTGCGCTTCTTGTTTCGCGCGCCTTTCCGCTTTCAATTCGGCCTTACTTTTACCACCTTCTTCAATCTAAAAAGTGTAGATTATAGTCTATAGTCAATTTAATATTAGGCATAATCCCTACCTGAAACCCTTTTAGTGGACCATTGTTGAGCACATGTCTATCCCCACAACTGGGGTAGTCATTGAGCATATTTCAACACGCTACTCCAATACTGATTGGTACGACAACGGGTTAGATTAAACTAATTTGGATGTTTAAAACCTTCCAAAAAGTTATCAGTGGAAAATAACCGACACTTCGAAGCACGAAAGCGCCCATAAAAATAAACTAGAATCTAACTAAAATCCAATATCCAAGATAATTTGTGACATCGCTTTTGATCTACACTACCTAACCAGCGGGCAATACACGCTACTCTTCATTATTGTATGTGACCATTTAAAACTGTTACGATTGTAATATAACTCGTGAGTTTCTGAATTGTTGAAAATTTTGAACTGTCGAACATAAGCAATTAAAATTAACAGTACCTTTACAGCAGTAGTTTCTATTTCAACATTTTCCTTAGGTTTAGCTTCAAGAATTTTCCTTACTACTTTTGTCTCGTCTAGTGATGGAGTATTATCCTTAGGCACTGAAATATCTTTTGTCTCAGAAACAATACTCTTTTCAGTTTTCTTAGGAGATTCTACAACCTTTTGAGGAACATTTTCTTTAGCTAGAGGAGGTTTCGTGGATTTTTCTTCTTTGCTTACTGTTATAGTATCGCCTGTGCCATCATCTTTCTTTTTAGCTTTTAGTTTAGCCAATTTTTTTGCCTCCCTGGCAGCTTTAATATCTTCTCGAGACTTTGCAGAAGCATCAGTTGGGGATACAACTTCGGTTTTTGAACATTTGCTCATTGATTCTGATTCAGTTTTTGCATGTTGAGTATCTTTGGATTTATCCATCTCTTGATTAGTAGATATTAACTTTTTAGTTAAATAAATTGAGTTCTGAGATTCAGACACTTGGTTTTCAACATTAATTACTTCAGGTGTTGAAATATGGTTGGTTATTTCACTGGATTTTTCAGATTTGTTGGTCTGATCTACAACTGAGATATTATACTCAGCTCCAGATTTGTAGTCATCAATTGTAATAATACTCTCTAATTTTGCCTTTTTATTTTTCTTCACAACTGGAATATTATCCAGTTTTCTTTTTTCATTTTGATTAAGGGGATTTATAGACTGGACTTCTTGTTTTTTGTTTAATGTCATAGATTCCGTTTTTTTCAAATCTGCTGGATTTTGATTTACTAACAAACCTGTCTTGACAGATTTTGTTTTCTGATTGTTAGTTAAAATTTCTTTTTCAGATTGTGACTGTATGTGTGTCTGACTGTCAATCCTATCAGATTTTGCTATCTGACTTGCAGTTGAAGCTGGGGTCTCTATACTTATTACCTGATTCTGATTTAAAACTGAATCTGCAGAACCTATTTTTTGGTTCTCCGTTGAGATTAGGGTTTTACTTTTAGATTTCTGTTTTTTGTTTGGCTGGTCACATTTACATTTGTTACTTTCATGTTCAACAGAACTGTTTTTTTTAGAAGTTTCAGTGTTACTCTTCTGATTATTACTTTGAGGCTCTTGATGTTTGATAATTTTCTGGTTATTGTTAATCAAAATCTGTTCTTTGGATTTTTGTGATTTATCTAATATAGGGCAAGTAAATTTTTGGCCTTTACAAGAAGCTTTATTATTAGAGCTCGGATAAGTTTGATCTACAGGTTTCTCAATAACATTTCCTGAACTAGATCCAGTGTCTGTTACTAGATTAGAATCATCTTTGCTCTTTTTAGTATCATTTTGAAGAATAGAATTTAGAGTACTCTCTTTTGCAGCATGTAATTTCCTCCGTCTCTCTCTTCTTCTACGACTTCCTGAATTCCCTCTTTTGGGTTTGTCTGCTATATCATCCTGAAATAAAAAAAATCAGCAATATACCTAGTGTATTATAAATTAAAAATGGGTTTCTCTTACCTCAATCAATACTATAAGTTAAACACTCAGGACAATAAAATAGCTCAACCAACTTGAGTATCTAATCAATGTTAAGGAGTTAGCGATAATTGTTACCAATGACCTAAAAATTAGAATGGAATAACAACACTTACAACAATTGATTGTTATTAGAAGGGCAGAAGAATGTTATAACTGTAATTTAAAAAATTGTGAAAATTATCACATTATAAAACATGCAACAGGAGAAAAATTGTCACCTTCCTCAATAACTTAATTTATAGTAATAGTTATAGTTATTGTTTTATGATACAAACACATTAACTTTATTATTGAGGATGTGGCAACTTTGTAACTGACTTTTGTAACAATTGTAACTTATATTGCATCATAACTCTGGTGATAATGGAATATGATACATATTATTATTATTATTTAATCTAAAGTACCTTAGACAAAACCATTGCTGCTTGTCCTGGCAAGCTAAAAATTAAAATGTAATGAAATAATAGATTTCTAACTGTAATAGAATCATATTTGAGTTGTTCAACCCAATACAAACAACATCCATACATACAGACTTACCACTCAAATAATCTTGAGCGCAACGAAATATATTTTTAAAATATATTATACCCCTTATATAATTTTGTAGTTAAAATAAGCTACTAACAAAATAAATGAAAACTAAAAAATTCTAATGACGATTGACGATATTAACCTAACCTTAAAAAAGCACAAGTTTTTTTTTCAAATGCTATGACAGATGACTTTCAGCAGTTGTCACTTGTCAGCTTGTTTGTGATTGTTATTGAATGTCAAACTTAGAGGCAACATTTACAGAATACTTAAATAACAAAAGTAAATTTAATTTTAAAACACAAACACATTATGAACAATATTTATTGTATTATTACTAATCATGCATACTACATTAAATATGTATGCTACATTAAATTCAAACGCTGTTTAAATATAAAAACAATACACAAAAATTTAATATTTTCTATATTGGTAACATTATATATATACCGTATAACTAGATAACTTTGGTAGATAATGGATTGGATAGTGGCGTAAGGAATAAGGATAGTGGTAATGAATGTTTTACTTTAATAAATAATAGTCAGTTTTAATTAATATTAGTCTTGGAGTTTTAGTGGTTGAAAGTCATGGAATGGAGAGAGAGCAAGTTGCATTTATACTTTAATTTATACCCTTAAAATCCTGTTAGAATTCTAAAAAATCCTAAAAACACTACGCCTCAACACTTTATTAAATTAATTTAACAACATTTACGCAGATAAGTCAACTTGAAGATGAAATTAAAATTATACCTAGTTTACACCTTTTTATCCCTATCACGTTCGAATTTGGAGAAATCCCATCGAATTAGGAGAAAAATATTTTTTTGGGGGTTTTTATTTTCAAATAACAATACATTTAGAGAATATTATTTTATTTATTACTACAATTATTGAATTTTTCTTAATGTAAAAGGAATAGGTAGGTCCTTTTTTACAATTGATATGATTTTAGTTCCTAAATATTATTTTTTAACTTTTATAAAATAACTCGTAATAGAATAAATGCTTTACCTATTTGCTATCACACAATGTAATATTAACTTACTACCTTATAAATATTTTTGAATATGATTATATTAATGAAATGCATTTTTTTAAATCTATGACAAGAATATATATTATTGCTTACGTTTTAAAAAGTTATACATTTCATTTATTTCACTCTCAATTTTACTTAAATATTCGAGCACCATGATTTGGTGAAGTTGCAAATACGTATAAACTAGCGTTGTTTTTATCTATATCGCAATGTTTTCCATAAAATTCCTCTTTCAATTTTTCAATGTATTCTGCAACTTTGTCTTTTGGACACAAAGCTACAATGCAGCCGCCCCAACCAGCGCCAGTGAGCCGCGAATGAATATTCATTTGTTGCGATAAATCCACCAAAACATCTAAATTTTCATGTGAACACTCGAAGAGGGTTTTTAGACTTTCATGACTTGCAGACATTAAAGATCCTAAAGTTTCAAGCACATTGTCATCTTTGTGTGCCGAATTACCATTAGTGCCGTTAGACACAGACAAGTTTCCATTAACATTAGACTTCAGCATACACACTTCCCGAAAATTCTCGACTCTTAGTGCTTCTTCATAAACGTGCAGCGCCCTTTGTTTTAATTTAAATTCTGCTAAGTTTTTCGTGTTTGGTGTTGAATAACGGTCATTTAGTTCTTCTTCTGTAATCTCTAGTATTTTACACACTTCAGCTTTCATATAAAGATTGTTTGGGAGATACTCGTGGACAAATGCTACCATTTCTTTCAGACTTTTATTGCCAAGTTTTTGTACCTGACTCAATGTAGTTAATATTTCTGGAGTAGTAACGCCAATGTACCTAGCCAATACTTTTGCAGCTAGCCTACATTCCATAACACGTCTGTTGTAGTAATTATTAGCCGCCTTATTTGCTTCTGCTAAGCTATGAGCGACAACGAATGAAGCATCTTCCGGGAGTGCTACAGGCGCAGCGTTAAGTGGTTGCCAAGTTATGTACTGTGCACTGTATTTTTCAGCGAGAAACGCTATAGCTTGGTCCATTCCTCCACCTTGTGTTCCGATATATCTTTCACTTTTGGCGCATAGCGACGCTATTTCCGTTTTATTTATATTTACATTTTGAGCGTGAAGGAAAGCTAAGCATGCAGCACTTACTAGAGCTGAAGAACTGGATAAACCAGACGCTGGAGGTATGTTTCCATCTACATACAAACGAAGACCATTAGAAAACCCGTTATCCAAATATTCAAATGCTCCTTTAATGCCACAAAGAACATAGTTATACCAAAACGGTTTTCCATTTGAATCAGCCTTAATGTCTATTAATTCGAAAGATTTTATGTCTACCTCAACGTTTTCATATTTACTGTTCATATTACGTAGAAAAAGTTTTGGTTCTTGGATTACTCCTACTGCCATCAAAATATCTTGTTCTAAAGCCATTGGCAACACTGGATAGCCGCAGTAATCAATATGCTCACCAATTATGTTGACGCGGCCCGGAACTCTTGTAAAAAATGATGGTTTACATTGAAATTCATTGAAAAAACATTCACCTAGTTTACTAATTCTTTCACTGTTCGGAATATTTAATATTGGAACTTCGTCATTTCTTGTATTTCCGCTCATTTTGTTGTTGTTACGCAGTTGTATTTGTAAACAATGCGACAACTTCACTCCACAATCACAAGTTTGCGACTGAAACCTTATTTATCAGTTTTGAGTTTATATGTTAACACAATTTTCACACAAGCGAATGGTTTACGGACGCTGGCTTTTATCACTAACCATTTAACTACCTCCTGTAAAATTGAAACTTCCCACATAAAGTATTTGTACCAACTAATAAATAACTAAATAAGCTAAGCACTTCACAATCACTGTTACAGTTATCACATGTATGTATCTTTACCTATCATATATCGGACTACGTACCAATGTATTTGGTGAATACAATTAACTAATTGTCTACGAGAACAATACTGTTTTTATGACGCAAATTTGAACATAACCCACAGAGTACTTTTGTATATATAACAACATAACCTTAAACATATAACGTAGCTTCGAAATGACGTAGGTGCTGCTGCGCCTGATGAAGTGATGATAGTTAATGTGTGTCAATGAACAGTTAGCTCACTCAAAGATAACAGGTTTGAAAAAATGTTTGCTTGTGGAGGTCATTTACATTACCCACTAATATAATGTGCTCTCAGGAACTAAAATAAAATAAATTAACTTTACCTTAGTAGGTATTAGCACCGTTACGCCTTTGTTATTTTCACGTGGTTAAACGAAGAAAACTTGTTAGAATATCTAAAGTAACATGACATTAAAAATATTTAGGTACCTACTACGAGTAAGTAGAATTTTATACAATTAAATTATAGATAACAATACCTCCAAACACCTAAATACGCAGTGTAGTATTTTAATTTAAATTAAACATACATACCTACAGAATTTTTACCTACATACTTAAGGACAATTATAAGATTCTGCCGATTTAAATTCAGAGTAAAAACTAAATACTTCTGCATAAGCTTGAATATAATAATTAGATGTCAATAAAGATCAAACTTTTAAAATTCTTAATAAATTAAGAAAAGCTCATTACATTATTAAACTTTAACATTTTAATACAAAATAACATGTCCTAAATGTGCTAGCTATTGATAGCTATAATACGAGAGCTTAGGCAATATTACAAAATAGTTAAGTGCCTGATTGTAATTCTATTGACTTATATGTAGGCACTTGAATAAAAACTGATAAGAATTTATCGAGGGGCTTTTAAGAAGATAATGTCAATTGTTTATTGCAGCTCTCTTTTTTCTTTGTACTAATAATTTGTATGACATATTGGTACAAAGATGATTCGGTGACATTAAAATATTTATGTTATGTTTTTAATATAAAATTTAATTGTTGCATTTTGATACAATTGGATCGCTAAACAGAGTGAACATTGAAAATATTCTTGAGGAATTGATGTTTTGATTATTGAAGAAAAACAAAAATTACACTTATTCCTTTTTTATCCCTATTTCAAAAACTCCTAAAATAACTTTTTCGTAATTATTTATAAATTTCTTACTGACAAAATAAATTTGATGTTTCTAGTTACTTATAGCATTATTATAATAATATATTATTATATTTAGGAAGATAGGCAACATGAAAGGATAAGGATAATAACACTTTTTATCCCTATCCCGTTAGAATTTAAAAAATCCTGAAAATGCTTTTTAGTAAAGATGCAATAGTATAGGATAGTATTATTAGGTACCAGTTGTACCACATAAACAAATAAATATCTAAAGTTAAATAAACTCATACCTGTACATAATTTTATTACTTTTCAAATTTTTTGGTAAAAATCATAATATCTAAATAAAGACATCAACCAGGGTCATTTTGTTAACGACCCGCGTGGTGTGCAATGATTACATGATCTAGGTACATTTACTGATTTAATCAAATAATATATATAAATATAAGGAATTAAAGCATTCGTAAATTTGGGTAGTATTAATTTACTTTTGGATATTTAATTCATATATTATTATTTTTATTAATAAATATTATGTGGCATCTTCGAATGACTTTTATCTTTTTTTATTGTTTACTTAGTCTGTGTTTGATTTTGTCAAATGTCAATCTGACCGGCTGACACTTTGAAGTTATGTGGTGTCATGGTCATGTCATTCTCATTTTAATCAAAGAAAACAAGTCAAACTTTGTAAGAGTTAAGACTTTGTATTTTATTTTGCGAAACGAAATGGTTACTATACTCTTTCTGTATCAAGCATTACTTTCTAATATTCAATGATACTTCGCATTTCAGCCAGATAATAATTTAAGAATGCAGAGCGCTATGGCGTCCCTCTTGGACTTTAAGAAGATTTGCCGTGCTTGTTTATCTGACTCTAGTCCACTCAAAGAGTTGTTTACAGTTTGCTCAGCTGAGGTTTTCAAGTACTGCACATCCGTAGAAGTGAGTTTTGTGTTCACGAATATTCTTTATATGAAATTTCTTACTTTCTTTCATTGTTTACATTGTGAACTTTACATAAAATGATTAAAATTACTTTGCGTCGACAAGTATGTCTTGTTTGTGACTGACCAAATTAGTGAATTTTACTCATTTTTGTGCTTTATTCTACTCTTCCAGGTATCAGATGCTGATCCCCTTCCACAGCTGATATGCCAGACCTGTGTAGACTTACTAAATAAATTGTATTATTTCAAACAAGTGGTTGTTAGGTCCAACATTATATTAAAACAGCAATGCAACTTACAGGTTACGTTTTTATTACTTTATATATGGCATTCATGCACATTATATTTATTTAGACTTTATGTGACATCTATACTAATAATATAAAGCTGAAGAGTTTGTTTGTTAGAATGCGCTAATCTCAGGAATTACTGGACCAATTTGAAAAATTCTTTTTGTATATGATAGCTACATCTATGATGAAAGTTATAGGCTATCAAACATTATGTTACTATTCTTTACGTAGGTGAAACCGCATGGCACAGCTAGTGGCAGATTTTATCCCTTGACCTCAATAATACTCTGGACTACCTGTAGGCATGACAGCTTTGAGGTTATTTGATAATAGCCTGGTGTTGGTCGCAGTGGAGAAGGTATTCAGAACTAAAACTAAGCTAAACACGCAGCCTTATTACAATAAGTTTGGGACCAAATTTTAGTTCTGTGTTCTTTCACCCTTGTCAAAAGGGCTTTATATTTGCATAAGCATGTCTGTCATTTTGTTAGTCATAGTTAATCCAGTCTATAGACAATGGAGATCAGCTCGACCTACAATAGAAGCTACCATTTAAATTAAATTAATAGTATTTGTATTTAATAAGCTATAGGTTTAAATGTGGAATAGGTACTTATTCTACTTACAATCAATTATTTGAATATCATTTTAATGTAACTTTCAGGTAAAACCAGAAAGTCAGACAACAGTAGAGAGTAACAATGTGGTGGAAGTGAATTTGACAGAGTTCAGTGATGATATGGTGATGCAGGAACACCTTATGCCAATAGAAAATGTCGAACCACCTAAAGTAAAGTGAGTGCATTCCATTTTCAACCCATTAAAAAATACTGTCAAATTGACAACCTCCTGCTTTTATTCAAAGTTGGTTAAAAATGTGACGCGTAACTGAAAAATGTGACAGTATATTTTAACAACGCCGATAAAGAAGTTTCACTTCAAAAAGGAGGAGCTTCTCAATTTCACTTTATTTTTTTATCACTATATGTTTAATACTTATTCCTCAGATTAGTTTTAATTATGGTATTTATAAATTTTACTAAGTCTACAATGTGCAAACATTTATCAAAAACAATGAATAACAATGTTGCTTTAGTGATGATAATTGAAAATATAATTTATACCAACAATTTAAACATGGGCCGTGCCACTTTATGGTGGTTGCCATCATGTGTATGTTTGTAATAAATTGTGCATAAATTTAAATAAAATGCATTGTAAAATGTATTTATTATTTATATTTCAGAAGAAGACGACGACCCCCAACAAGGATAATGGAGCAAACAGTGAAAAAACGTGAAAGAATGAAATGTATGAAATGTGGGAAAAACTTTCAAAAATATGAAAACTTTGAAGCGCACTTGAGAAGCCATTTTGGTAAAAAGGTATATTAATACTGCTTTTGCATCTCTAGTATGGTTTGCTTGTTTTGTTTATCTCAGTTTATTTAGCTATTTGTTATTATTATGATAGAGAAGGTATACAAATATTAAAGCGTAAATTAAAAATTAATAGATAATAAAAAACTAAAGATCAAATAATGGGTATGTTATAATTATTATTGCATAGATATCACACTATATTAAAAATAATTCTAATTAATTTTAGGTTTACAAAAATTTAAGCGTAAATTAAAAATTATTAGATAATAAAAAAACTAAAGATAAAATAATGGGTGTGTAATAATTAGTATTACATAGATATCATACTATATTTTATATTCTGTGTGAGAGCATTTTTTATCTATTTTTCCAGCCGGACATTAAATGCCAACACTGTGATAAGACATTCCTGACTCTCCGTAACCTGAACAGTCACACACGCACACACACAGCCGTGCGCAAGTACCAATGTCTCACTTGCGGGAAGAACTTCGCCTACCTCAATGTGCTGAAAAACCACGAGCTTATACACGCCGGCATCAAGAAGTACGCCTGTCATATTTGTAACGCAAAGTTTGTTCAGGCTTACAACTTGAAGGTTTGTGTTGATTTAACTTGAGATTTAAGTTGAGCCACTTGTGTGTGTCTGCTTGCTGCTTACATACGAAAGTATAAGGCTGTATGTCTTACTTTAGATCCCTTTTTATGGTCCCTTCAACACTTTGTACTAAGTAGGCTTTTTTAACACTGGCTTTTTTTGTGATATACTATAATATACACTAGCAGTACCCCCCCGATTTCACCCGCGTTAAGAATTGCAACGTAACGCTTGATAGCCTATAGCCTTCCACGATAAATGGACTATTTTACATGAAAATAATTTTTTTAATCGGTCCAGTAGTTCCTGAGATAAGCACGTTCAAACAAAATTTTCAGCTTTATATTATTAGAATAAATTATACAATCTTGCTTAAAGACATATAAGATATATTATACATATATATCTTTCTTGAATTGCACTTCAGATGCACATAGACACTCACAACAAAGAGAAGAACTTCGGTTGCTCACAGTGTGGTAAGAAGTTCGCTCAGTCCGGCAACCTGAAGACGCACCTCATCCGACACACCGGCATCAAGAACTTCGCCTGTTCACTTTGTGACATGCGTTTCTATATCAAGGTTAAATCTCTTTGAACATTGTTATTTTTTTTATAAATATGGACTAAATTTAATATGTCATTGTGTTGAGTAACTGTGTATTTTATTTAGTAACAGTGCTATTGTTAGCTATAATTTTTTATACTATTGCATAGAAATATTTAAAAAATTTACGTGACTCACACGCTTAGCTGTCACTTGTGCTCACTATCAGGTTGTTAATAACCTGTAATTTATTAAATACATTTGATTTTAAAGGAGTGCCGAGAGTTTTTTTCCGCCGGCTTTTTTCTCCCGGCCTACCGTAGCCAAAAAGGCGCCTAAAGCCGATGTACCGAGTTATTTGACGTTCATCCAGTG
>DWQL01001307.1:0-11738 GCA_018231265.1 Noctuana haematospila
GTCGAGTGAAGCTTTTAATAATATTTGAGCTTTACGGGCCGTTACGTTTATTTATTATATAGATAAGATGATTGGTTAATGCAATAAAATGTTTTTATAAATAATTATACTGAAGTAGTTACCGTAATTGCCATTCCACCAGATTCTAACCAAAAATTATCTTGTATTCTATGAATAGTCATTATTATTTTAATCCGTAAACACCGACATACAATACCCACTTTTCAACAATAATATTCCTGTACACTAAATATACCTGAAGTATGTAAAACTCTATTTAGAAACTTTTGCTCAATTACACGCGAGTTTAGTTTAATCCGGGCCCGTATAATAACATTACGAATAAGCCGATTATATTACGCGGAGGATCGCGCTCTGCTCTCCGTTGTACGCGTAGTTGTCGTGCTGTGATCATTGTTCCTCGATGTCTTACGCTTAAGTTGATAGTGTTTCGGCGATTAGCTACAATTATATGGAATAGTACTCCTTTGTTCAGAAAATCGTACATTTATTTTTTAATTAATAATAAACAATCCTAATATTTTACTTTGTGATGATTAATAGTGTCTATTATTTTGTATCCCGGAATAAATAAGCCATTATGCGTCCTATAAATCCTACAATACATCTACAAGGTATCTATGTATGTTTAGTTGTAAAAAAAATAAAAGTTTAAAGGTTATTAACAATTTGATTAAACAATGGTTGACACATATTGGTTCATATTACTACAATTAATTGAACTGAGCTTGAACTTAACCTTATGAAATGCATCAAAAGGTAAAAAAATTACGCTTTACTAACATTGAGTAATTTGTATGTCATGTCCTAACTTTATTATTTGGATTTGAACATAATACCTATGTATTAAAGTACATTATTTAACTATGATTTCTTCACAACAACATCAATGTTACCTTTAAACTGGCGCCATTGAGCATTTGCGCAATCTCAAATAGTGTTGTAGAATATTGAGAAGTAGTTGCTGCATCATTTATGCATTCCTGCACTAGAAATAAAATCTGGTGTTGGATTGAAATGGAGAATAAAACCATAGCCTCGAGCTTTCACAATATTTCGCGAGGCTGTCAGCAAACTTGGTGCTATTTATCGCTCAGCAACATCCACCCTGTCGACTCCCCTCAGACCGGAAAACTATTACGAGTTACAAACTGACATGACTCTTGACAGAAAACGTCAAAAGGTTAGTGTTTCAGACAATATTTGAGTTACCTGGGATATTTCTAGATAAGCGAACAAAAATTACTCTCGTACCGATCACTGTTTTGAACTAAATGAAACTTGTTTAGACGTAATCAAAATATGCTAAATAGATGTAAATTCGAGGACTTAGCAGCAATATCAAGAAATGTGGGTTGGCTTGTTTTTGCCGTTTTAGAAATGGATTAAATAAAGTGTGATTTGAAAGAGCAAAGTTCCAATTAAATCGATTAATCTGATATCAGCAAGCAACAAAATGTTGGTGAGAGCTATTAAATTTATTTGCCCGTAAAAAATATGTGATTACGATACGATATTACGAAGTTTGTTTTTTTTTTATAATTTACGCCGAGCGAAGAACCCCATATCGTAATCCGCCGGAAATGCCTCTGCGGGGAGATCATTCCATAATTTAGACGCTAGTGGTAGAAAGTAAAGGGAATGTTATAATTATTATTTTTACGCTGTTCATTCCTCCGCATATTAGTGCAGGAATTAGTAAAATTTATATTTAACTGCAGTATTTTCTCTTTCAATAGCTTCATGAAGCTCTATCCACACATTCCGGCTGTAACATCGCTTTCCCCCGAGAGCCGTATCCTGATATCTCGAGGTAGTTGTGCGGTGTGAATAGCAAAACTTACAAGATACTATAATCTTTACGACGTGGATGACGCAAAACTGTTACGTCAGTCTCTTGGTTACGTGTTAATGGGCAACTAAAAAAAGTTATTTTGTTCTTCTACTGTAAATTTTTTTTAAATTGATCATTCATCAAGCTAGTTCAGTAATCAAGTGACATAATAGATTTAAGGTCATTTTCTTATTTCTGTATCAAACTAAATTTTCCCCGATTTTAACAAACGTTGCATGTCTGATAGACTAGATAATGACGGTGATATGAATCTAGTGTCATCACATTTTTAACTGCCCACTGGTCAATAAAAACTCAGTTCCACTGAACAGAGAGGACAGTAGTAACTGCTCGAACAAATTCGTTAAACTGCAGTAAAATAAAATACTTAATCCGGCAATAAATGACCCATAAATCGCACCATCCGATGCCCATCCACCATAAAGTTCATTTTACGATCTGCCCGCTCTTAACAACTTCCAATACGTGAGATTTAAGTTTCCTACTTGAGTTAGTTTTCTAGCGATCCTCTTATATCTCTCATCTGTTCTAGTTGTTTTATCTCGCAGCACATCTTTGACCCATATTTTTATGCTTACATTTCTTTGGTCTAATCCTACATGAGATTTTTTTATTATTTTTAAGAACTAGGCATTGGTTTATGACCTACAAGGTTTTGGAAATCGGACGGTTCCAAAACCAGAAGACCCCAGCTCGATAAATATATTATTTTACCTAACAAAGCTTGGTCATTAAGGCACTGTATCAATTTACGGTGAGAGTAACGAAACGAAGCTATTCATATAAAACTTTTCTAATCGGTTTATAATTACGACTTAGCAAACATCAACACGATAGAATAAGATAATTCATCATTAAACATTCTTAAAAAGTGTAACGAGATAAATGAAGTAATTTTAAATGACCAAAAAAATTTTACGATTCTTTAGAACCCGGCACCTAACTGTTCATGAAATAATAATGAACACCAAAGTTAATATTGGACTTTCTCAAAATTTCATAACTAAAGGCATCCTATATCTTTAGGTTCCTTGAATTTTTATCAACTTCGTCTCTGGCCTCGACATTTTCAAACTTTTATTGCGTACTCTGTAAGATTTTTATAGCTTTCATATTTAAGTTATTATTCCACTTTGCTGTTGGATCAAAAGGACTCGCTTTACAACTGGCGAGACACGAAGGCCAATTAATAAAATTGTTGCCAAAACTGCCGAAGTAAAAAATTATGTTTGCTGTTGTCATTAAATATTACATAATAGGTTATTCAGTTTTCTCATCTGCCTAATTACCGTGCACAATTTTGACAAGATCAAGTTTTTTGTGAAGCTCATTTTGATACTTTTCCACTCTCTATGCTTTCATCATAACTCCATGGTTGCTGGCTGCTGAGTAATGTTATGGCATACCGAACGTGCTCAACCGAGCTGGTTCAATAAATGAAAAAAACTGCTACAATTTTGTCTGATAGAAAATTCTGGACAATATTTTTTTTGAAAATAACCTGCAAGTTACTTTAACGCTAAGTAACGTTAAGTACATAATATTGTAGCCATATATGGCACAGATCCTCTTTTGAGAATATCAGATGGTCATCTTGCTTATACTTACTTAACTTCATCGTATACTCTTTCACAACGAGACAAGCCGTTTTATGCAATCTTCATATTTTATAAATGCTAATTAACATTTTAGTCTATGGACCAGTAAAATTTTGCTGCAGATTGACTAATTACGAAAAATGTTCCCTTTAGTCAACTCTCTTCCAAGATTAAAAAGTTATTGCTTTGTTAACCTTAACACTAACGTCGACCTTGATTATATACCCTAAAATATTTTACAAACTTTATTCAACACTTATTTAGAGCACTTACAAGGACACTTCATAAACATAACAGCATTGCTAAAAAATTTTTTTATAATTGCAATTAGATAATGCAAGTAATTTGTACTTGAAGAATTGATTTATCTGAATTATCACCTGCACAGTACTTAACTTTTATTAAGAGTTAATTTACTAAAAAATACTGTCTTACAGTTTATGATCACCGTCCGCCAACATTAGAAATTGAATTTATCAGCACAAAAATGCCCCAACATCTATCTATCATCTAAAGCTATCTCACAAATTGAGTTCAAATAAGATTCTGACTTTAAATGTACTTATAAAGGTGCCATCGTATTATCTATATCGTTAACTAGTGGATCAACTTAAGGAAACAACTTAGCTACACTGTTATTGGCCGGCTAGTTCCGCTCCGGCTAATAAAAGAGTTCCCGGGCGTTATCTTTACGGAGCTTTGCCTGTTTGGTTCTGTTGTTCGAAGTCATTGTTTGTTGTTGCTGTTAGTTGAGATGTCTTTTGTTACTCAATTCAGAATCACTGTGCATACGGAACTAAGAGTTTTGTAAAATCCTTTCTTTGTACATACATTTTGCTTGTTTATTAAAATCGCGTATTTAGTTTTATCTACAATCAGAACAGCAGTATGAAAAACATGTTTTTGTCAATGCCATTTTGATTTCGGCCAAAAATTCTTAAAATATTTAAAAAACTAAGTCGGACTTTTGTACCCTTTACTTATGGTTTTTATAATATAGGTGAAAAAATAAAATATGAAAATGTTCGGCATTATGAATTTAATAATCCTGTAGCATGCCCATGAATCTTTGATTAGTCGCTTACTCAGATGAATTCACGTTATTAGTTACTGTACTTTTCGAGCACATTTATCTATTGATAATACCGGAGTCGTCATAATCATATTAACTATGTTTTCTTTGAAATTATTTTGAAGTATCAGTGCTTCTCGACTCTGACGATCGCAAATGTCATGATGATAATGACTATATATATTTTAAAAAACTAATTTTAAGAGGGACAGTGCGAATATTCGTGATATGACACATGGAATCAAATAAACATGAGGCAGGTACTTTTTATCTCAGGCGCTTTAGTTCTAGATCTCCCTGGCGTTATTCAGCGCCATGAATCGTTTTTTGAACCTTTTCTCTCTCCAGATACTCGTACTTTGGTGTGACAAATTGAATACGTACGTGACGAAAATGAGCAAATGTTTAAGAGTTTTTCAAATACATCTTCGGAATAGTAGACAATTTGATAAGGGTACTTACGGCTGTAAAACCTTTTCATGTTTCGATGCTGTGAGCCTGGTAGTCACAAAGCGTGCTGTTTTAAAGTCGACTGGAAACATCTTAAGAGTTTAATGACCAGGTATCGATCGTGGCTATTCATTGGATAGCAGACATTTAAATTAAGCTAAGAGCCCTACAAAGTCCAAAAGAAAAGAAATTTATCCTTTAAAAGTTACTCTTGTTTTTCATCTCCTGCATGTGTTTATGGATCAACTTACTGGTTCAGCTGCGACATACACAGATAGGCACTTTGTACACCAATATCATTAAGTATTCTCCGTAGCGCACTACTTCCGACGTAAATCAAAGATTTGCGGCGATACTCGCGATATTAGGAAAGTTGCCGCGCCCTCTAACGGCAACTAATTACAATAAGTCCCGTTCGAGCCCGTGTATTGTTCCGCTTATGGTATTAGCGAGCGAGTTTCGAACTACGCTTTATCTGTTGCGGGAAGTTCGCTTAAGATATGAGTGTGTACTGATTGCGAGCTTAGTTGCGGTATCATATCGCTGCTCTCAGTGAAGTTTTAGTGTCGTCGTTAGCTCATATTCTGCATCCGGCAAAAAGTATGGAATAACTATAAGTAGGTACTCGTATATGCGTACTATGTTTCTGTAACATCATTGCTTGATCTGAAGTACTGGTGCTGGCCGTTGCTCATAGTAGCAATGATACCGATACGCTGATGTCGGCAGCAGAGGCTATTATGGCGGTAGAAGTAGAAAAGAGAAGGTGGTAGAAAAGGGTGGTACGAGTAGAAGTACTCGTAGTATCGCGAATGTCTGTAGGCACGTTAACAGAGGTAGCCTGATCGTTTATAATAATAAATGATAAAAAGTTTGAAAAGGCACAGCTACTAGAAGGAAATTTCTTGAATAACTCAAAATCGAATAATTTTGTGAAGCTCGAAATCAAATAAATATTTTACTTTATTAGCTCAATAATATAAAACGAAACTAGTCCAAATTCAAAATAGAAAGAAAGTTTAGTTACCGTCGTCACTTAACTTTTATCTCATATCGTGTGTTGTATCTTGACCCATTTCTTTTGTTTTATAACAGTTAGTTCTTTCCGCGCCTAAAATTTCCTTTGAGCTTTCTAAAAATAGTTTGCTTTCGTTGGCTGCTGCGATTCCGTTTTGTTTTGTAATTTTATCATTGTTTAAAAATTTCTTTGGATCGGTTACGTAGCTATGTTCATTTGAAACGTTATTCAGCCGGTTATTTCATAATATTATTATTTCTTCATACTTTTTGAATGGTTCATTAAATTTTTTGCTAACTCTAGTGCGGGGTATCACAGGGAATGCCAAGGACACATACAAAGACAAATATACAAACACCCAGACCAGGAACAAAAATCTAAATTTATCATTTAAATTTCTGCCCCGCCGGGGATCGAATGGTGGACTGGCGTGATAACCACCACACCACACGGGTCGTCAACACGCAGTTACTGTGTTACCCACATCGACCGGTTACTGTGTTTACTATCAAGCATAATACCCATAATCTGCAACTTTACGACTAAATGCCGTTTAGCCGCGCAGCCTCGCGGAGATAAGGGCTCGCGGGACGTAAACGCAACGCAAATTGAAAATATTTCCACAGCAATTTTCAGGAAAGCGCATACATATTTATCAATACAGAGCATTTTCAGCTCGTGAACCGCTAAACCTCGGCGGTGATTTAGTGAATGCATGAATATTGTGATTCAATTTAACATTACCATGGAGATAGAATTTTGTTAGGAACGGTGGCTTTGATTTGCATGATTATGAATGGTACTGAAAACTAACGACGACGATTTATTAAGACAATTTTTTAAACTTAGTATCCAGTAGTTGAAGCGCGCAGTCCCGCTGGCAATGTGAATCGTAAGCTATCTCACTGATTAAGCAACCACGTGCGCGGTCGGTACTCGGGTGGGTGACCGCTAGTGGCCTATTTTAAGCGCACTTCTATGCTTCGGAGGACTCGTTAAGCCGGATCCGACTGTTATTGATACATAGGTATCGTAGAACGCACGTGGATGCGGTGCAACTCAAGAGGAGATGGTCTTAAAGACATAAAACCTTTAAATAATATTGTAGGTAATAGTTTCAATATATATTTATTTAAGAAACCTTCGTTGTTGTAATATACAAGTTACTAATCAGCCTGTCCATCATCGACCGTTTCTCGGAAACATTAGAAGTCATTAGCTCCGAACTAAAGTAATCATACAGTGAATTCACTCCCTCATTAGCACTCGCTGTCACTGAGATTGAGCCTGTCTCTCAGTTTGGCGTAGTTTAAGTGTATTTTAGTCTATTTCAGTTACGTTCTGTCAATTAATTATTACACCGAACGAAACCCTAACTGTTCTATTATTGAAATTAATTATAATTAAACGAATAGGTACGTCATGTTACTAAGGGTTTTATTATACGTAGTTATTATGTTTAGGTATGTTTGTGCTGTCATGGGGAAAGAATACAAACGAGAAGGTAGAGTTCGTACAATGCTATAATTATGCCGTCGGTACGATACTTGTACAATAATTGTACAATGAGGTTCATGTGAGGTAGCAGTAGTTAGACTGTAACGAAGGCCTTACCGGTAATTTTTTCACCTTAGGGTGGGTCACCTGGCGTTAAGTGTTTTGAAATTATGTTTGGTTTCCACTTGTATACTACAGCTTTGCGTTTTTTCTTGTAATTAAAATAACATTTTAAATTAAAACTAGATGATAACAGTTACGTTGTCGCCGTAGAGTAAGACCGTAGACAAAAGGCTACGTAACAGTAAACAACGCGGGATCTCATTAAGAAAAATGTTTTCAGAAATGGAACGAGGCGAATTAATTACACTCTCGGGCTAATCCAGGTGGGGAGCGACAGCCATTATATTACGAAGTTTCATCCCCAACTCGCAACACCCTTTAATAATCTAATTGCTCGCATAATTCTCAAACTTTCTGCGGCTGTATGTTTGACGAGCTAGCTTTATTTTAATACACCGCGCAAACTTTACGTTCGCCGCGTGTAATGTTTACGTTTTCGGTTAAGCTTGGGGGGATAATGGTCATTTACTCTTTGATACTTTTCTTGTGAGCCTGGTTTTGGACATTGTTAGCGTTGGTAAGGCCGCCTTGTGTGTTGATGTAGAAAAAGAAATCATTTTTTAAAAAGCGGCACGCTTTTGTTTTAGGGGTTCGAAAGGAACCGCCCCGCTACGCGACCGCGCGGGGTCGCGGCAGTCGTCCGCCACCGCTGAGAGGAGACGCGAATGCTCGCGCGCGCTTGTTCTTGGCCTATCACTAACAGACATTTATATTTGAGGTCTATGTCTGTAGTCCCAAATAGCCTTGCGAGAAGACCATCAAAGTGTTTTGATATTGGAAGTACGGGTATCACACCTCGCAAACATACGCAAGGTACTACTGATATTTTCGTTATAAAAAAAACTACTTGACAATTTAAATTAGACTATTTATCAAAGAATATGCTACAAATTCTGTTATTAGTGAATCGCAACATTCTTGCTTCTGATTTAGGTAAAATATTTCTCAATGCTTCCTACATAAATCGATACCGAATCAATTCATCATCCGCCCATCAACAGAGGACTAAATTAATAAAACTTAAAGGGACTCAATTCCGCAAAATAAACCGCCGTCCAATACGGTGTTATAAACTCAACGACATCGATAAGGCCTATAACATTGGCCATTAAAGCGACAGTGCTGCTGCGCCGCGGCATAAATCAGAAACTTTCTGTCCCGCTATCGGCAATAAAGTGGGTTTACGACGACCGCTAATAGACACCCGCCTCTAACGATGGGGTCCGCTGACTTAAAGCACGGGATATACTTGGTCATAAGCTCATAACTTAATTTGGTTTCGTTTATATTTCAATGGGTTTCGAGATATATTATATCATTTGCACAAAGAATTGAGATTAGCAGTTCTACATAGCTTCATGAAAACTACACTACACTTAAAAGTATTAATCTAAGAAAGAAGTTCAATGTAGCTCGTATCGCGCGTAGCCTCGCTGGTAGTGTAGATCGCAAGCGATTTTAGCCGTCGATCCCGGCTGTAATCGATGCTGATCGTGTGGTTAAAATAAAATATTAAATATACGAATTATAAATATACAATCACAGACAATCTAAAAAGCGGCCAAAAAGCTTTGTCTAATTTTAATGCAATCCAACAGATCTGCTCTCCCGCATTTAAAATGGCTTCGCTCAAAAGCGCCTAACGTAGACCTCGGATTCACATTTTGAAATTTCTTCTGGCATTTGGCTCAATTATCCTATTCTAAAGGCTCCGTTCCCGCAGCTGCAGTTTAATGCAATAATCCTGGTTAGTAGGTCACACGATTACAGTGACGTTTCAATCCCCAGGGAATCTCTCTACGCGGTAATTCCCCGAGCCCGGATTGCATCGGTTTGCTTAGTCCAATATCGTGACGGATTATCATTATCGATTCGACATAATATAATAATGAATGCGGTTGCTTCTAAGGATTTCTATAATAATGCTTTATTTATATATTATGTATACTTATAATAAATCTGTAGAGAGGTCAATTCTGTATATGAAATATAATATTTCCAAAATAACTATCAGGGGATAATTAGGGATCGATACTGATGCCAAAAATGCAATCATTAAAATTGGTCTGTCTGTTTATCTGTCTGTCTGTCTCTCTGTATAATCGTCATAGAAACAAAAACTACTCGACGGATTAACGAAACTTGGTACAATTAATTTTCATACTCCTGAGCTGGTTATAGTATACTTTTCATCACGCTACAATCAATAAGAGCAGCGCAGTGAAAAGAAATGTTTTTAACGCGCGTGAAACCGCGGGGCACAGCTAGTATTATATAAATGCTTATAAAATTCGCTACCCGTCCTTATTATTGCAATGGTTGGGATTGTTCATTATTACCGAGCGCATGTGATAGTCATCTATCCAACAGCCTTTGGAGGTCCTCTGCTGGTCATAGGCCTCCCTAAGTGGCGCGACTCCGTCCGATCCTGTGCCCTGTGGATCTAGCGGTTTCCCGCTATCTTTTGCCGAGACAACACAATGTGATAGTGAATTTCATGAATCTAGGTATAGCAGTGAATTTTAGAAGCGAAGAATTTCCTATTTGGCAAGTTCAGTTCGCCGGCAAAATTCACCAAGTCAAGCTTAGAAATAAAGTCTGGTAGCCCGAACATAATAATTACTCTACTTTTTGAATTAAATACTAATTAATTAATTTTGACATTTATTGTAATTTAGTTTCATCCAATGCTAATTATTAAAAATGACTTCAAATATTTGCTTAAACTGTACATTTATGATTTATGAACTACATCCATGTATTATGTAAACGAAACATTTAGTATCCTAAAAACTTTAAATTTTGAGCTTGAATCACAAAAATGATTGCAGGAATTCAAAACCCAGAATACAGGACAATCAGTGCACCGACAGCGTGCTGGCGGATAATCCACCAATATTATGCTAATTTTAATCACAGCGTAGTTGGCTTGTTGGTTTTTGCGGGCGTTCCGCTTTGGACGTTGATGGACTTATTGCTTCATTTACCATTTTATTATTTAATCGTGAAATTACGTTGAACAAACAAGAACGGTTAGAGAATGGCCGCTCAAATGGCGGGCACAGAGATTTGATTGTTAAAGGGATTTCGGATTGACTGGACTTTTTAGTTGACAAAAGTATAGATTTGTTTTTTTTTTGTGTAATGTAAAAGTGGAGGATAAATTTGTTATTATTGTATATTATAACATGTAAAACCAGATTTTCTAAATTTCTAAATCTAGTCCAAACAAAATTTCAGTCGAAACCGCCGACACAATATCGTTAGTGGTTCAGTAATTAGAGGCAGTCGTGTTATTTCGTTAATTCCACCTCCATTGCGAGCCAAATTTAGTGTTTAGATTGGATTTAGACTACCCATGTGAACTTGTTATAGTGATAACTAGTAAATAATAACCAGCTATATTGATTAGCTGTATCATATTTTGTATTAGGACTCCGTATTAAATCTTGGAAGAAGGGTTTGTTTTAAAAGATTTTTGTCTGTGCTATGCACCTATTTACTAACTGAATCAACATTCTTTGAATAAATTACTACTTACGTAATAAGACAATGATATTAATTATGTCTATTAGCACCAATTAATCAGAAGAACTTGTGTATAGCTAACTTAGATAAGATAATTTGTATGCCTACATGTAGATTGTAGAGGAATTAAAATATTTTGTAGTAATTTGTTTTCTTTACATTATTTAAATTTTTTATGATAAGGAGGACAGATCGGATAAACAATATTAAAATGATCGCAGCCTCACATATCGCGTACCAGCTGACAATAAGACGTATCAGATAGGGATGTCCCTGTTTCTAACTAAACCAATAACAATTAATACTGGATAGCTTTTTGGCATTATCTTTGGATGGAACGTGAATATAAATGTATTGATATGGGTTCGAATGAGAGTAAAGTAAGATTATTTCAGATAATAGAAGTTGAAAATGACTGTAATACTTGTTCCATGTAATGTACTTTTTGTTATTCAGGGTCTGAATAGGGACGCTTTAGTAAAATGAAATGAATTGATAATACGTGATCTTGAATTTCTACAAAGCTTTCTAGATAATTAATTATTCAGTGTATATACCTACACATATAAAAAGCAT
>DWQL01001308.1:0-11730 GCA_018231265.1 Noctuana haematospila
ATGTTATTCATAAGTATGTCTTCGTTTAATTGCACGTCGCAATCGCTCGTCCTTGGCTGTAGCCTGTATACCTACATCTAAGGCGGTAAGGTCAGGACATTAGACCTCATTGAGAATCCGTGCGTAAGTACAGTTGTATTCCATTTTTATACGTCTTAGCTAAGCTTAGTCTTATCTAATTTGCCTTGAATTTAGAGTAGTAATGGCTTTTAAAAACGGACGAAATTACAAAGAGCCGAAGAGAGAATTGGAACTAAAGGAACCTGGTTAACATGAATGGAACAAATGCTTGGTCAACAACAAACATTAGAGACGTACACAATAGTGTTTTGTTACCGGTTTGTTATAAATTGCATGGAGTTAGCTATTGTCTTTTTGCTTATACCTAACAATATTATAATTTCAGTATCTATCAATATGTTTAATCATGAGCGAAACAAAATTGTCGGTACAGTTATTAAGTTGGTATACTGCTATAGACTAACTTATCAGCGCTAGAGCTAGTAAATACAATACTGTTCTAAGAAACCATTCCTGGCTATTTTAAGAACCCCTTAGAGAAACCGGAAGCGCGAACCCGTGCCACCAATTACGGAACAACATGGCGGACGCACGTTGTTTCCGGTTTCGCTCCGATAGATTCCACCCCACGATAAGGGCGGTTCCGGAAGGGACAAACTTTAATAAGCTTAAAAAGTCAACTGAACCTTTGTTCCGGTCTCACTTCCGCTCTATTGTACGCTAAGATTTGAGCCGTAAAAAAACGGTAAAATGCAAATGTTTTAATGATAGGCGATAAAAATTAACATCGCCTTCTTGTAAATATTCATAAACGACGCTCCATTTAACTACTGCCAGATTTTTTCCGCTATTTATGGGACATGCTCGTCATTGGATTTTTGCATGTTGAAAATATTTAGATTTTTTTAAAAATAATCCTATAAAAATACAAAACTAAATTTTATTATATTAAAATTATAATTTTTAACGTGTTTCGACGACAGACAAAAAATGAATTAATTATTATACATAGTTACTGAAATGAACAATAAAATAAGTGTTCGAATGGGCATAAATAAATTAGACTCTAATGACGCAGAACAAAAAAGCAGCCGAAATTAGAATAGGGACAAAAGGCAAATAAATATCTTCAAGAGGGCGAGTATGGGTGCGCAAGCGCTTTTCGACCGCGGCGCCCATTACCGACCGATCGTATAAACTCCGAACATTATTTATCGCTTCCTCCCAGTGTTTTTCACTCGGCAACAATGCTCCACTCGCCAAGTTAATGCCATTACGACGTGTCGACGAGTAATTCGCTTTAACAAGTACTTGGATTCATTGGAAAGCTGCGTTATGGACTATCATCGTAATACTACATGACTTCCACGAGTTTAATACATACCTAAGTTAGTAAAGGCATTCATACAGCGCATTGCAAAATCTCTCTCATTGTGCTTTTTCATCTCCAGGCAAGTCACCAAGCAGCGCACGATGCAGTCTTTTTGTTCGAAGTCATAAAAATTTGTTCCGTTTCGAATTACTTACACAGTTGCTGTCATGTCATGTTTCTTAGGAACACATCCGACGGTGATATAATACATACGTGCGAAGTAACATTTCAAGTTAGTACTTGGCATGAGATGCTAGTAGAGTAAGAAACTGTTACCTACGTTTCTCTATATTTACTTTACAATTCGAACATTAACTCTTTAACGCTGATATTTATTAATGGCTTTGTCACTAGACACAAATAGATATGTATTTATGTTGCCACTGCCGATACTTTAATAGAAAGAACCCAGAATAGTTTCAAATCTTGGTTGAAACGGGTGCAACATTTACTGTAATTTTTTATAATCCACTTACACAAAAATTTACTGCAAGCCTCTATGAGGTCATTTCAACTTCTATATTAACGATGATGAGTACACGATGCAAATCTGTCACATCGATTAGAGAGAAATTGTTCCACAAGAGGCGCGAACGAGTCCCACTGCGACGTGATAACACGGTTTATCTGCGTACCACTACGGAAGTGACAACCCATAATGTGTACTTGTGCTCATTTCCCCTTTCCTAGCAACAAATTTCCATGCTACGATATCCGAATGTATAACGAAATAATTCTGTTTGTGCGTCGTATTCATCAAATCCTTACCTCTTGGTCATGATTGCGATCTCGGTATTTTATTATCCTCTAACGATTACACTGCTAATATCAAAGAAAACTACATTACTACTTCGCTCACCATGGTGGCCTGATCGTTGCAATATTAAGACGCAGCAAGAAACATTTTAACTGTCCACATGTTTTTTCGATCTGTAATCGATGCGAGCATGTATCGGAAAAGCAAGACAAAGGGGTTCCAATAAAAAGAAGTTTTATTTTATATAAAGAAACTCGTAACGAAGTCCAAAATGCAATTAGTCGCTTGTAACAGTCAATCCAAACAGCGGGGTTCCGCCCGCCAGGTCGCTGGATCCCGCCTCGTGAGAAACGCACTCTCAGGTTCTTTCACTCGAGCATGCGCTAAAAGAGACCGCATACATTCATACATAACCATGCACCATACACATTAATATGCACTTCCATCCATTGAAGCTTAAGAGAGCTTTAGAATGGAGCAATATTTCTAACCCACACGACGGCGTACCACGCGTGCGAAAGTGCATAGGAGTTTCCATTTATGTTAACCAGGTAGGTGTATAAAGTCGACATGATTTCGAAGTAATGAGCTCGCATTAATGGTCCAAAGAAAAACTGTTATGAAACATGTACAATTTAGCATTAATTCCAATGACATTTGAATTTATTTCAATGTATTTGCAATTTTTAACAAAACATAAAATTTATGAATAAGAATTTTGTCCAAAAGTGTGTAAGTAACTGAGCACGGTTAAATATTTTCATTGAACGTGAGTTTCAATACTTAAAGTGCATGCACTCAAAAATAAATTAAATCCAATGACGAAAGCACGTGGGAAACAGCAAACAAAGGAATTGGCAAAGTACAAAGTGATCATCGCGTTAAACAGTGCATAAGAAAGTGCTTCATCGCATTCTCAGCAAACAATAGACTGCAACCGTTAATTTTACAGATCATTATTAGTCACCTCACACAGATAACTATGAGAATATAATAGAAGACAATGCAAACGAAAAAAGCAAGAATAGTCCATAAATTTCACGTGGATACACGTCTATATATAAAATATTATTTGGGTATTTTAATTTATTTTATTAGTCAACCTTACAGTACATACATATAACTACATACGTGTGGCCTTAAATCACAATCCACTGTTTAGTTTCGACGTAATCGGATAAAAAAATACATAAAGCATGTAAAGGTTTTGCACTAATATAATAATGGCGTTCCACTGCTTCAAATTAAGTTGAAAACCAAGCGCAAAATACCTACTTTAACCGTGCGAACCGAGAATAATGAAAATCGTAATTGCAGCTGCAGTCTGCGAGGATAAAGTGAAATATAAAGAACGAGAGAAACAAGAAACAAAGGTAAAGCGCTCAGCAATCGCCCGTGCAGTTTGGGCGTTTGGAAATGGTGAATCTAATTTACATTTTAGATAAATGTTTGACGTCAAGCAAGCAAAATTTTAAATTCACTGAAATAAAAATCGATCTTTTTCCCTATTTACCAATGCTGAAATTATTCATAGACGCTATATAAAAGGCTGGGGACGATGAAAAATTTATGAAAACCAAATTTGAAAATGTAAGTAAGAGTTTCCGTAGCAGAATGTGTGATCATACAGAAGCTTTAATGTTTTACGCTTTGAAGTATTAGTATAGGCAATATCGTGAATTGATTACTATTTATAAATAATATGCAGCTGCAAGGAAAAGAGCACAAATGAGCGCTAGGAGTAGGAGGGTATAATGGCCGCGCAAGAAATGAGGGCGTGTCGATTTAATTTCCGTCGGACACTGCGGCCCCAGGACGGGCTGATATACTGTAACATAATATTGTAGCGAAAGAATGCTTGGTGGAAATGAGAAAATGCGCCGAGATGTTACGAGATCTTTAGGCATTACTTTACAGGGATATTACAAAAAAAAACTCCTTGATCTGAATTAAAATTGTAAAACGAATGTCTCGCAACCAAATTTGTCCGATAGTCCGAATCCGATTGTTACATATTAAATTGAAGATATTTTACTATTACTAGTTAAGTGAATAGGTAGTGACCGATTAAAAAAATTACCGCACGCGTATACTCATAGCAAGGTTGTAATCGATATCACTCTCACTTTTTGGTCACAAAAAAAATGTTTTTCGTAATTCGCACAAGATGTACCTACGTCAGCTTTACGTCACCGCTAATTACTAAAATCACGCGTAAGTAATTTGTTATGCGTATGATTGCTTCTGTTTCCTCTAAGTTTACTGGTATTTTTCAAGTGCATTAAGTGTCGTGAAACTACCGGTTATTCTTAAAGTTGCCAAAAAATCCAAAACTCGATCGTCATTAAAACTTGTGAGATTTTAGTTGAGATATGAATAAATGTGCTTTCTAAGCTTCATAGAAACTGTCTTTTCTATCCTGCCTTTGAAGACTTATATAATGTTTTTAAAAGGTGTTCACGACCTTAAGACAGGAATGAGTACATTTGGTAAATACAGAAACTGTATATGAATAGTTTTCGATAAACAAAACCAGTAAAAAAATTAGAAATGTTGTTGATAGTATTCCGTTGTAAATTGTAATACATGGGCTTAGACCCTTGAAAAAAGCTTCCATTAAATTGACAACAACAATTATCGCAGAAATAGATAGCGGTAATAGAGCAGATTACACACTTTCTGCCACTTAACCGGATCGACCAGCTATTAGTGCATTAGATAACACTCCAGCATGCTTTTATAATGATTAATCGCTCATCTATATGCGAGCCGATTTATCGATACCGATCGTTATCACTCTGTACTGAATAGCGTTGGATGCCTGCACGACTCACCTGTTTCATGGATAACGGCTCTGGACCATTATGATTGAATGAAGAAAAATAATATTGTATTATGATTTATTACATGTGGAGTATGAAAGTTCTGTTGTCGTTCATGTCATATGAAAAATATATTTCAATGTTGTTAAAAGTTAAGATTATAAACAACAAAAGAAGAACCTACAAGATAAAATATTTTTGTATTTCTTAGGTACTTAATATGCCACCAATACTATATTAAACAACAGGTTTTCCTGGACTTTTACTGTTCATAGAAGAAGTATTAAATATCATATTATTAATCTTAGCATGTTCCGGAATGTTCGAAGCATTCCACTTGAATATTTTTTTATAAGCACGTTATTGCAGAGTTTAGTTGCATTATTATGGCTTACATTATTAAACTGATTATGATTGTACAATAACAAAACTGCACTTTAACCCCGCGTTGTGGCGGATATTACGTTAGCAGTTAGCACAAAAATTTACGTTAGCAAGGGCTGGCAGTATTACCACGACAAAAATTAAATTAAAAAATAATTTGACCGTTCAGCTCATTGCTCAACCATGGTTAAGGAGTTGTGTATCCTGCTGATCCCAGGTTATGTCTCCGGACGGTTCAAGGTTAATATACTCTTGTAATCATTGAAGAAGAAAAATACAAAATTTCATAGCGACCTCATTTTTTTGAAGTTCCGTTCATGCTTTGCATCATTTAGAAAAGAGATGACAGTATTCAAACAGCTGAACAGATTTTGTTGAATCGTTCCAAAGGACATTATCGATCAAGTCAAAAAAACTGCATCAAAATAAGATGATACGATGCAACAAAGATACACACGTCAAACATATCAACACCCCTCTTTTGGCGTCGTCGAAGGTTAAAAACGAATCTTGGCAAAAAACTGTACCTACTCAGGACCAGGAACTAATCGAGACGAGATTCCATCTGCCCGAGCGTACATTTCTTGCTTTTGCTGTTGGTAATAAATGACCACCAGTAAAAAGTTATCATTGTAGTTAACTTAATACAGTAATATCGTAGTAATGGAATGAGATGGAGCGTTCGAGTGAGGCGTGTCAATTTAATATCCGCCGGTGGCCCGCCGTGATGAATGGCAGTTTTATTAACCCCATAGCCGGACGTGCGTCGAGTTAACGATTTAACGTGAGGTAGCTGCTTAATTTACTAAGAAAGCTGACGTGAGATCGAATTTCTTGAGTTTACGTGAAAAAATGTGTACATTTTTAATTATAATTTAAAGCTACTATTAAATTTTTAAAATATTATAACTATTTTTATTGTAATAACAATATTTATTTACTTTCTTATTGGTTTAATGCTATTAACTTATCACCTAGATTACTATGGCCAATAATTATTGGCATTTTCCACCACTCAATCTTAGCGACGGCGAAAATTTTTTAAGTGCAAAGCTTCTGAAAGTATATCGTTATACAAACAGCTATTTTATATGAGAACCATGTTAGATTTAGACAATTATGACAAAAGTGATAAAAAAAATGTACCTACTTATATCTAAAGTGCTGCGTTTAAGGGACTGGCTGTGGATGAAACGTAACTCTGTCAAACAATAGGGGCGTCATCAATTACAATATAACACCGTGGCGGCGGCATGCATTTGGCTTATTGTGAAAAACTGCGAGTTGACCAGGTAAAGGCCCGTTAGCGCCTTTTAAGTGTCCATTGTGTGATGCACCGGCGCCTAGTCTCGCTTTTATCGCATTATTAAACAAATTCAAACCATTTGGTTGGAGTTGCTATCCTCAGCAAGACCAACCATTTTCCTTCGATTAATTTTCAAAACAACTACTTGCAGGATCTTCGCGACGACTTTTAATGGCGCATGGCGTTATGTAGTCGTTTCTGAACTGTCTATATGCAGCAAGAGTATCTTCGCATCAAAATCATTCCTCAGGTTTTATTTTCTTCACTTATCTACCAACGATATGTCTTTACTATAAACTGGTATAAATTATGGACTCTAGTTAGGCATCAACAGCATAATTACATGAGCATTTGTGAAAGTCCTACCTACTGACACCTACAGTGATCACCCATATAAAACGTGCCCGATATCGAAGAAGACTTGATGGCGTACTACATGTACCATATTTGAAGTTACGTGGGCACCCCACCTACAATCCAACCCACAATCGTATTTTTCGTTCAATGGACCTAGCCTACGTGTCACCCAACTAGACGTGGAACAGTCTAGCCTTCATAACCATAGTGAGAAAAATTCGCTTTTAATTACTTACCTTATACGTCAACCGTATGTCGATGGCTTTCCCGGGGGGCTGATTTCTAGCGCAACGACCTCCGAATGCAATTGTTCACCAACTTTTGTAGCAGGTGCTTCTTGCAAATATCCAGAACTTATTGTTTGTTATGGGAAATTAACTAAAACACAAGTACGCGCGATTTCAAATTTCGATACGTCAAAATTGGAAACGGACACATGCGCTAGCGTGGCGGCGCGCTGCTCGTCGCGACTGAGCGTGAGCGGCGAGGCACGCGCCGGTGGGGGCTTCATTCACAAATCGAGTGGCGGGGAGTGGCGCGCGGGGCCCGCTGGCTCATTCATGCGACCACCGAGGCGTGATGACCTGCACTCCACCACCCCGGCACACCCCGGCCCGCCACATCTACTGTTCGCCGCACTACACCGCACCGGCCCTACATCGCACAAAGCGCAAAGCAGCTACCACAGGTTTTGTGGTGATGCAAATCGTGATTTGGAAAATTTCGTTGCGCTACAATGGATTTTGCGACGATGCACGATGCACGATGCTCTTTTGCAACCGGTCCCGCGACCCGCATGACACGAATATACGAATGCATAATCGGCGAAAGCCAGGTGAAATTCGAGAGTCGTAGTCGTATTGTTACTGTGCTGATGATATACTTACTTCATTTATCAGTAGGCAAGTAAGCAGGATAGATAAAGTTAATATGACTCTAAGTAGAAACTAAAGGAGGAGAATGCCGAGTAAAGTATGTACAAAAATCTAATTTTTTTTATAGGAATAAACTGTATTAGGATCAAAAAATATTTTTTATTTAGAATTTTTTTTTTATTAGCATTAGCTGTGTCATAAAGTGTAATAGTAATTTAATTAAAGTGTAAAATTAGGATCTTACTCTACTTTAGCTTACTGCGAGATGAATCACTAAGAAAAAGCTATCTAATTATTAAACTAAAAAAATATTAAACATAAAAACAATCTTCAACGCAACGCAGACACTTCTATTATTCAACGTCTCCTTTCGTCCTTGATTTCTTGCTATTGGGATATTTGGTAATAGTTGAGTCAGTCGATACCCAATCAGACTGCAACCGCAATGAACAAGACCAGCTGCCGCGGTAATAATAACTCATGTCAAGACTTTGACAAGTCCTTGATCCTGTTGCGTTGTCCACAGTCACGCAATGGTTGCGAACAAGAAAATTGCTGTCACCAGTGGATGGTGAAAGGGAGCCAGTAATCCACACTCCGCAATAGGCAACGCTTTATGTAACAGAGAGACAAACGCGCCCAACATTGCTTTATGTCACTGCTTTGTTTATACTACGCAAATATGGGAAACGACCGTCTCAAATTCGGTAGTGTTAATTAATATTCATAAGGTTCTACTATCAGCCAACCGCGACAGGCCAGGCTCGTTTGAAGAAACTCAACCGCAAATATTTGAATAACATAAAAATGTGCTTTTCGTGATATTTTATTAGAATCAGTTCTAAAAACAAAAAAGAACAACATTACCTGTTAGTCCATTCCATAGTACCATAGTCCAACTTTATTACACAAATTCCGCGTTAGAAGCTAAAAACTGAACTAAAAGAAATACAGGCATTGGAGTTAAAAATAACCAAGGCGGACAAAAGCCTCGCTGCAAGAACTGCAGTCTGCAGATCATAAAAAGAAAACAAAACTTAAGTACGCATAAGAAAGGCCAAATGGTAGTAATCGAAAAGTAACATCACATTTAGTTAAAGCGCGGATAAATCAATACAGTGTATGTTTGTTTCTCCTTTATACTTTAATATAAAACATGACAAATGTTGTGGTCAGTTATAAAAAAATAGGGCATACACTGCAATATTACCAAGTACCCAATTAGGTATCAGATATATCCGGATTTCCAAGATGTTATCTCCAAAATTATTTCGCTTCATGTCACAATATCTGGCACAATACTTCGCTAAGTGGTATCATAACTTAGTCTTGAGCCCACGCTTTTAAGGTAGTGGAGCGATTATCGGTCAGTTCTTAACAGTTTTTGTAAAATGATCGGCCCATCGCACCCAACTCAAGTACTGGTAAGTGGTAATAAAACGGTGTGTTAAGTAATAAAAGCGATTATCAATTTGCAGGGTACCGGCTCAGGAGCCTGCGCGAGCGCACAATTAAGGAGCGTGGGCGACGATTGCACTTTCTTGAACTTTAAGAAACCATTCAGTTTATCGACACGAAAAAATATATGGACACGACAATTCGACTCGCTTCATTTGGTGCGTCGCGTGTCTCGTAAGTGACCCACACCCATATTTAATTCTTGTTTCTTAAAAAGAAAAGTTCAGCAGCGTCAGCTTAATTCAACGTAATATTCTTGACGGATAATTTCACTTGACCACATCTTTTAAAGCTCAAATTGACATCGCAATTTGATAGATTTACTAGTTCACCGCTTGAAAATTTTCTACATTTCTTAATTAAAACTCGTAATTGAAATTGATAGTTATTCCAAATCTGATATGCACTACCTCACGACCGCAAACAAAATAAGCTGTTTTTACACCTGGATCCTCGTAGCTAATTACATGAAATAATGAAACTATTTTAAAGTCCCTTCTTTATTTCGGTAATATGAGCGAACATCGGCAACATTTTTATCATATTGCAACGGGGCATCAACTACGCGATGAAATCAAGATTATATAGTAATTAAATACAGTTACGTTAGCTTCGTATGCCAATAGTTAAAATGCCTGATGATGTCTGAGCGTGTCCAGCGCAGATGAAGCGATTAACGTGCGAGTTTAGAACGCGTTTCTTTCTCGCAAGTTTATTTTGATTCAGAATACCAAACGTAGAGTTGGATGAAGATAAATTGTATCTTTTGCAAGTATGTAGAATATGTAGATATATGAATCGATTATTATATTATGTTCCAAATCTAATCCTCAAAATTATTCATTACCTAAAACCTTATACTGGTCAATTAGGTTAAAAGTGGCGTAACTTCGCCTTCGTAAGGACTAGGATGTGCCGTGCACCAGGACCCTCAAGCTAAGGGACACCCCCGAAGCTTACTGTCAATTAATCTCTTTTGAGTCTTTGGCGTCTGTGCTCTATGCGTATGCATATACGAGTATAAACAGAAATGTCTCTCCATTGGTTCCAAAAAAAATTCTTGAAGTCAGCAACCTAACTGTATTATGAAGTGCCCTAATTTTTTTTACAACTACGTCACTGGACTGGCCACGAGCAGTATTTGAAATGGAATTATAGCACGCGATTCATGGGAGAGCATTAAATTTTGCTGCTAAAATCGCGCGTAAAACGCTTTACCAAGACGCTGAGTCTGAGATGGGGGGACTCGCTTCCTGTTGTCAATTAATGCAATAAACGGACTGATATCGCAACTCTTACAGTTATAGTGGTTATGGACCACGGCCTTACTGGGGTTGAAACGTATTGAAGTGAGCAAAAACAACAAGTTCTTACAATTTTACTGAACATACGACTACTTGGAACATTGCAGATGGAATTCCAATTCAGAAGTGCGTGGAGCTTGCAGGGCTTGCTTGCTAGTTAAAACCAGATATTAACGTAGTCTTTATCCGTTATGATTATTTTATGGATATTGAAATATTTTGTCTGTGGAAAATGTAAAGATCTCACTTACTTAATATCGAGCGATAGTTTTGGCAAACTATCGTAGCAGCTGTAGTTTAATCTTTAATTCGTCTTCACAAAAAGATTTATCGACAAAGATTATCTTATTACATACATTTTATTTATAAGTTATCACTTAAGTAAATAGTTAAGTAAATTGAAGACTACATTAATTTCAAAAATTTACCTACATCAGAATTTTTCAAATTTATTGTTAGCAGTAGAAATATGTAAGAAAGGTTAAATTAATAAAAAAATGTGCAGTAAGCAACACAATATAAAAGTTACGAGTACTAAAAACCCAAATTCAATTATTCTCATACTGAGAAACCCCAAAAATTTAATCAGAAGCCCCGCAAGACGAATAGCCATAACGAATTAAGACACGACTTCAAAGATACAAAAAAGCGATGCAATTAAAACTTTTTGGCAAGTAATACTGCAATACGGGTTTTTAAAGCTTACACGATTTTTATAAGCACAAACGGCTTAACTAACGTGTAATTTTAGGAAATGCCAGATTCATTTCTTTCGGTCGTCAAGATTTTTCAAATTTCCGCTATTTTATTAACTCAAGGAGTTTTCGACCTAAGTATAACTTTTCCTCTACATAGGTACCTTTATACCATCGATCCAAGTTGTTATTATATTATAGGAGTCGCTTAAATATAGTGTTAATAATTTTAATATGAAAAAAAACTAACCTTGAACACATAATGCTAGGTAGTCCTTCGACGTCACAGGGCCTGTTATTGTCCATTTCACATTAATTACTCTTCCAGAGAGAGTCCAGCAGACCGTCCCTCCAGCCCCTTTCGAAGAACTTTGTACAA
>DWQL01001309.1:0-11727 GCA_018231265.1 Noctuana haematospila
CGGACGAAAGCTCGGGGAGATCTGCAACCGCGAAAACCAATGCGACGCTGGACTGGTCTGCGAGGAAGTGGTGCCAGGTACGACCAGGATAGGATAGGAAATGACGCTCATCATCAGGCTAAAGCTATACTGCATAGTTAATCATTTGTTATTTATACACTTGATCTTAAAGATGCGGCGAGAGTTTTTTTCCGGCGGCTGTTGTCTCTCGCCTGCAGCCTTTAGGGCGCCTAAAGCCGATGCACCGTTCCGATTTTCCGTTCATCCACTGTATACAAATACCTTAAAATAAATGAAATTTTTAGTTTGACTTTTATAAAAATAGCTTAGAAGATTAATTAATAGCCTAATATAATATTAATATGTATAATAACAAGACGTTAACTTTAATTCTTAATATCCAAGCAGACATACGCTGCTTAAGATTGTATAATAATATGTAAATTTAGTTATTGTACTCGCATTTACCCCACTCGACCCTACTACTAATTCTGCCCGCCCTAGGTGAGATGCACGTTTGCCGCCCGCCCACCGCCGGCCGGAAGCAATACAACGAAGACTGCGCGTCCTCCAGCGAATGTGACGTCACTCGTGGACTGTGCTGCGTGATGGTCCGGCGCCACCGCCAGAAGCCTCGGAAGGTAATGTCGACCTTATGGCTTACAGATTAATAGCTAGTTTCTTTCACAACGATAATCTGTTCTCGGAAATCGGAATCTGATCGGTTCAATGGTTAGCTCTAACTAAACTTCAGCGAACAAAATATTATTAGTACTAGGTGACCCGGCGAACTTCGTACCGCATATAACATAAGAAACTAAGCGGTGGACCACCCTTAACATTTAGGGGTATGAGGTAGGCCAAATAGATGTTGGCCGATTCTCAGGTCTACCAAATATGCACACAAAATTTCACGAGAATCGGTCGAGCCGTTTCGGAGGAGTTCAATCACGCACACCGTGACACGGGAATTTTATATATATTAAGATAGATTATTTACCTTTCCAGCTGTAGAAATAAATAAATATTTATACTATATATTATTACTAAATTTTACATGCCCGTTTTTGGGATTACAAGTTAACTGCGATGGACTGCTGAAGTAGTGGCTTCTATCGACAGCGGTTCTTTTTAAGGCGTAAACTTTAGCTTACGAACAAACGATTCTTAAGCAAGTAATTTTGTAAAAAAAGTGATAAATATACTACCTTTTCAATATTTTACTTTTAATAAAGGTTCAATTCCAAGCAAGCAAAAATTTTAATGATGAAGATAGATTTCTGAGCCCTAACTAATAAACACCACACACGTAACTAATACAATCATCATACATTAATATATGACATTTAATGTTTTCTGGTTTAATTTTATTATTCACATAAAGAGAATAGGCCGCTGTAACCTTAACTCTTTGATACTCATTTACGATAAAAAAGTATTTTTTTATATTTATATTACAAAATTGTTTGTTAATCATATTGGCTAATTTAATACTGACCATTAGATAAACCGTTCCATTGATGAACGAATGAATGAACATGAATGGATATTGGAGGGTGATCTAACTGTCTAAAGTGTGAACAGTGAAGGGAGTGTTGGACCGTGCGCGTGCGACCGGGAATGAACAAATAAATCAACGTGACGACAGAGAATAAGGAAAAAACTGAAAAATGTGTTTATGCCTATTTTTCCTATTCTCACAGATATTGATGTCTGGTATAATAACATAATACTTGTTTAGTTTTTAATATTTTATGTACAATTTTTTTTATTTACTATAATTAATGCAGGTATGCAGGAAATAACCTGCATGTCTGAGAGATCAGGTTCTCATTCTTGAAGGGAATATGAAGGCTTGTGTAATGGACTTTAGCCTAAACCCTTTTCACTTCTGAAATAAGAATCGTGTTTTTCACGATTACATCAAATAATAGTCAGACGATTATAATAAGTACTAATTATACGTATTGTAATGATTGAAAAATAAATATATTTTTTTCATTTTATTGTACTGTATGCCGTGTTGGCAAAAAAATTTTTTATGACTAGTCTGTCGTGCTTTAAACTTTGTTGCGTACGTGAGCCTGATAGAGGCGGGAAACGCTTGGTATTAATTTGAAAACCGAAGCGTAACGTATACATTTATTTGAGCTTTGAGAGCTTTAAGTAGTTTTTATTTACAAAAGAAATTTCACATCAGCTCGGGTATATTTTTATTTGAAAACAAGTAACGTAATAGAATAAATGGAGGTAAATATTTAATCAAAAAGTTATCACCTTACAATTTCTTAGCCACCTGAAGCGCTGGAAATTCACAGACTAGATTAAATACATCCAATACAGTGAAGTCAGCTATTTCCTCAGGAAACCGAGGATTACGTTGGAAGGAAACATTGAACAACGTTCATCAACAAACAGGTTGGCGAGACATGGTGAATATTGGATCCGGTGGGACGCAACTGAGACGTTGTCAACACTTGTGTGGTCTAATGTACCTATACCTCTTGTATGAAACACGTTCCTGGGTCCTATTAACAGCTTAAAGGTCATATTGCAGTGTTAATATAATGTTCTAATATAACTACATACAGGACTAGCTGCACCCTGCGATTTCACTTGCGTTAAGAATTGCAGCGTAACGCTTGATAGCCTTACTCGATAAATGGGCTATCTTACACTAAAAGAATTTTTCAAAGTCAAAGTCAAGTAGTTCCTAAGATACGCGTGTTCAAAAAAACAAACAAACTCTTCAGCTTTATAATATTAGTAGGTATAGATAAATAACGCTTGACACTCACAGCCCCACACTAGGATTCCCTTTGTGGGTGCCATGGACACATACAAAGAATTACACAAACACCCGTACAGAGAACAGAAAACTAAATTCTGGATGGAAATTTCAATAGTGTAGTAGAACTCTTTTACTCGAGTTGATTTTTTTCGTAACGCGAGTTATAATTATTATTTCTTCTACATTTTGTCATTCCAAAAGCTCATTATTTTATGGTCAAAACAAAAACAAACGTCGTAAAGTTGATTGGCTGCGGCTTCCGGTAATTGAAAAACCTAAATTGGACGGCGTTTTTCTTTTTAGTTTATCAATTTAACAATCTAAACAAGCTTGAGGAAAACATTGCGAGAAAAACGGTAATCTGTCTTAGTCTGGAAGATGGGCAACGCAATGGGAAACCATCTCATTAATTTTCTAAAGTGAGTGAAGTGTGAACGTATACGTGATTGAATGATTGAAGGAAAAATGTATGAATGATATACGATTATGTGTGTGGTTAATGATTGAATTAATTTAGTGTCACTATGGACACAACTAAAGTAACCTAACAGAATTGAGAAGGCCTGCCATAGAAATGCTCACTCATTTAATTTCAATCATCAAATCAAATCAAATAATCAAATTAAATGAGTGAGTGAACGACTGAACGTTTATTTGAATAAATTAATAATTAAGTAAATTAATGTAGATAATTATATTAAATAATATGCCTCTTTAATTTCTTCATCTTTAAAAATAATGAAAAGATGACTTCAAACCCTATGTACATTAACTATATTCAATCTTCCCTTTGCCATTGGATGCACTAAAGGAAATCTATTTGTTATGCACATACAAATGCTGCAGTGGAGATGCGATGCGCGCCTCCGATTTGCTTTGCCTTGGGTAAGAATGTAAAAAGCAATGAGGATTTTGTTCAGGTACAAGAAATGGTTTTTTTTAGGATTTTCTCAAGTCGCTTTAAACATTTTATTTCAATGAATAAAGCTCGTATGCCTACCGTTAAATTTGGTAAGGGCTTATACGTAGTTTGCCTTATAAACATTTAATAGCAAATACATAATTCCGAGAATCATGCGATTTAATGAATATCTTTGATATTATAATCACAATCTAATTTAGTTTTCTCTACAACTGATATTGGTTATTGTTATATAATTAAATAGTATTGTCTCTTGTTCATGTACTACGTATAGGTACCTACGCTAGAATCTTGAACAAGCTAAACAAGTAATGGATGATTTCAAAATTGAAATTATCTTCGGTCCAAAACACGGGAAAGAGGGCGAACGGATTTCATATCGCGGCGCCTATCAAATATTTCATAGCAAATAAACTCGCGAGCGCAGTCTGTAGACAGGTGGGACAGGGACGCGGAATTCAATTATATGGGGCTGTAAAATCTTATTATACCAAAAACATTTCTATAGAAAAGACTGTGAGATGGCAACGAACATTTTATTTTTACTATATGAACAAAATAGGCGATGAAAATGGTGCGGTTTAAAATTATGGAATTATTTCTTTGGTTATGGTTATTTTTATTAGACCTTAAGAAACAATCCCTGACATGCCTTAGGTAGTAAGTATTTGAAATTGGATTATATCGCTTTTAATATAAAAATAGTTATTAGATACTATAGCTACGAATAATTTTTTTAAATCATTTATAGCGCCAATGTGTACCTACCTATACTGATGCCAAATTACAGCTTTCTAGTACCTACCAAGAGTAACTGAATTAAGCCGCAGAGCGGCAAACAAACAGGAAAATGGACGAATATAGTGAAACTAAAGGGTCTCTTGTTGACAACAGACCACTAAAATCAAGTTATTAGTAAAAGAACTGCTACTGCTAAAAAAATCTTTAAAAAAAACAGCTACCTACTGCAACAAAAATGCATATAGTTTAGTTATCTAATGCGCCTTTGAAATAAATCCGATGAAATACAATTTGCCATACAAACATTTCTCTCCCAGCTGCAGTGCAAATACGTAGTGTACAATGCCATTACGGAAGCCGCACTTCGCGCTGTTGAATGAAAGATTGAATTTCTTGGACAAGCTGCTTTGTACTCTACGTTTATTGGTTTTGTAGCGGGTAAGTATTTAAAGTGAACTGAATTACAAAATTTGTGGCCTGTTTCACGATTTATTTCTTGAATTTGTGATTAATATCCACTTTAAGTGATAACAGACAAAAAATGCAACGAAAGGACAAAAGTTTTGGATCTGAAACTGTCTCGATTATGCGTTTTTTTATTTATTTTGAAAGTTATGCTTGTAACACACCCAGTGTTACAAGCAAAACCTGGCACCATTTTCTTTAATATCTTTCTGCCCGATTACTTTATTATAAATTATTTTTTAAATAATATCAACTCTAAATTAGTATTTTATAAGATTCAAAGCTTACATTTTGTTTTCATTTGTATTTCAAGTTATTGGTTTCATCAGTATTCTTAATACTTGCAAAACTCTGTGACTGAGAATAAGAATTAAAATAATGAAAACGAAGTTAAATTAAACATTTTTCGAGCTTTCTTCTAAATAAAGATATTACTTGCCTGAACAATATTTTAAGATTTAAAGCTTAAAATCTGAACAAAGCGCAAATACATATTTCGTACTAACGACGTCTTTCAGAAGTTAGTGTGAACATTCCAGAAATTCCATGAAAATTTCGAAAACAGTTACACAGAGATACGCACACTTTAAAACAATTTGAATTTCACGTAACAACACCATGAACTTGTCACCTACGTATGCGGGATAGAACTAGAATAGTTTAGGAACTGTAACAAATGAATAAAGGATAATAGGAAGTTTAATGATCCCTTAAAACAAGCTCCAAGTTTAATCGTCTGTAAAGCTATAACAATTATCTTAACGGTCATAAGATAAGTGATAAGATTGTATATTTAAGTAAACGATAAACGTATTTTAATAAAAATGGAAACAAAAAACTGACAATGAAAAGTATTTATTTATTTTGCATTACCGTTGTTTATTCGGCTACGCAATATGTTTGGAGTTTATAGTAAATTATTTCTTAGGTACTTTGTATTGAGAAGTAGGTTTTAGAAAAACAGGTAATTTTGAAATCGAAAATAAACCGAAGCACGATTCTTTAGCTACGAAAGATGCTGTCAGGTTTTGACTAACGAAATTCATGACGTTTGCGTTTATATGTTAATGCATTGAAAGTTTTTAGAAAAAAGGACATGAACATCATTAAAATTGGGGTGCATTATTTCAGTACAATATGCCACTTTAAATGACCCAATAAAACAGCAATACAAGGTTAATCGTTCGTGAAACATCGATGAACGAATCGATTTAAGTTGGCGCCCCGCAGGAGGTGACTCAGCGGCTGAAAGTTTAAATTGCCGGAGGTATTTCAAGAGTCGGAAACCTATCGGTGTTGACTTTGGGGGAATCAACATATATATCAAAGTAAAGTCGACAAAACAGCAATATTGATATACTTGTGAAAGCTATGAAAAATTTGATAAAATACCCGCTACATTAGTAGAAGTAACACAACCCACAGTATTTTATTTAACTCTTCTTAATAAACAATACTTGCCTTCAACCCTTTTTATGTCCCACTGCTGGGCATGGGTCTTCCCTTACTTACAACAATACTTACGTTATAACTACGCTTACTCTCATTAATTCCTTAAGATCTTTTTTGTGCACGTTTAGTACGCTTTAGGTGCTTAGTTAAATTTTATTTTAACTGAATGACTTAAATTACCTGGTGTGCAAAATTTTTTTAAGCCCTGCGTTCTGTGCTGAACACACGAACAATATCACTGTAACCACATCGAAACTCAAAGGAAAGTGCTACTCTAAACTTCTTTGGATGTCAAATAGGTACGTCCTTCTTAACCAAACTAGGAAATCGGTCACGAATGCTTTGCCGATTTTGGGTGCGAAGCGCGAAGTAGGTACCTACTTACAGAGTAGCAATAGATCAAAACAAAACACGAAGATGTGTTCAGAGTAGCTGAATAACCTCATGTAGCAAATCATGAAGATGTTTATGCTACTAATGTAGCAACCAATTAAGTCCTTATGATGTAAGTGTTAGTAACCTAATGAGCGCGTACTAAACCAGTTTGTAAGCGACAAACGTCGATCATCCCTTATTCATTTAAGTGATGAAGAAATGAAAAGTTCAATCCAGTTGATTCGAGGCGATGTTTACACAGCTCTGTAAAACTAAAGCCTTTCACTCCCTCCGCAGTCACGATCTAACGAGACTCGCTCCGTGTCAATAGACGAATATCGGGTTAAATACCGGCTCGGATCAATAGCTCGAGTTCTTGTGTAAACGGATTATGGATCGCGGTAAAGTTTATCACTGAAAGGATTTGAAACTTTCTGAGCGGCTTTTGCTAATAAGCTTTAAGATTACGCTTCGAATTCTCCATAATGTTACCTGAAAATTATTTATGTATAATTTGATGAATAGATGAATACGTGTAAGAAATTAATATGAAGTACTAATGTTATGTTATTTTCATAGCCATACGTTACTATGACTATGCAAATAAAATTATACATATTAAGCCGTAATATGATAAAATTTTAGAATATTTCACATTTTATTATCTATACAAATATATACAACAAACATAATAATATTATGTTTGTTGTACAAAATTGCTTTGTAATACAAATTTTTCGAATGTTTAAATACGGTTTACGTGTCTCTATCATATTTATTTGAAAATCTCCGTCCTTCAAATCGCGAATGGTTCCCTATAGCTTCAGAATATGGTTTACTTGGAAGAGGATTGATACTAAAAGCTTGCTCGTTGAAGAATAGGAATAACTGCGAGTATAAAACACAATTTGACGGGTCTGGCAGGAAGCCACGCGGGTTGTTTATATATCATCGTGTTGTGACGCGCTAGACGACACGGTGAACTGGCGAAATGGCGAAAGAAATCCTGAATGGCGTTGCTATTTGTAAAGCCATTCGCTTATTTGTTTTCGAAACACTGATACCTACTGCACAGCTAGGAAATACCCGAATTTATGGTGTTGGAAACGTTTCGCCGTTTTTCATTCATTTCGGATGTTTGCGAAACTTTTGACGACAAAGTTTGTAGTATGAATGCAATTTGCAACGTGAATCCTCATTTGTTCTGTATATGAGCTCGTAGGTGCTCCTATATTGGATGTTTTTGGCATCCAGCGCTAGTCAAAGAGATAAGAATTGCTAAGTCTATCTAAAGATCAAATCTTCTTTTGTTTAAGATGTCTTAAACTTTGAAATAAACAAGTTCTTTTTTAAATTTAATAATAATAATGAGTCCTTACCGCATCTATTTCGATCTCGATCTCTTTAGATCTCGGACGATACAGGGAGGACGGAATGTAAGCAAAGAAGCCCTGAAGCTGTAGTTATGAGAAAACTTATGATTCCAGGATAAGCCCAACGTCCCCGGGTACACGTTACTACAACACAACGCACTTTCAACTTCATTACCACTCCCTTGTTATGACGTAGGTAATGAGTCTTTCGTACCTTCGCTGAGTTATTATACAATTTTAATGCCTCCTACAACTTTAATGCAGGTTTATCACTTAAGGGTATGAAAAATAGTTAACATCCGTTTCATAAACCTACTAGCTGAATATACGCACACAATTTCATAAGAATCGGTCAAGCCGTCAACAAAAGAATTTAATATAATAGAAATATATTAATAAATGAAAAATGAATGATCCCAAATCTAAGATTGGTGATTTTGCTTTGTACCTCCCTTTAAACTAAGACGAAATAAGTACCTACTTATATTTTTCGTAAAAAGTTACTATTCTAATTACTTTTGGAAGCAGCATAGTAGGTAATATGTTGCGCAATGCGTACAATAAATACAAATAATGTACGAACAACGATAAACTGTTCGACCTATATAAGATAAAGATGTTCTATTCATACGGCTGATCGTACGAAACAACTTGGCCGTTCCTATGAAATAATCAAACGATGTAGGCGGTGACTGAGTCCCGAATAATGGTCATCAATAATGTATAAGTCTCCAGCTTTCAAGCTCCAAAGTATAGCTTTTACTTAGAAGCGAAGATTTACTTATTAGACAAATATTGTTTAACTAGCTGTGCCCCCGATTTCACACGCGTTAATATTTGCAACGTAACGATTGATAACCCCTATACTATAGCCTATAGATACTTCTAATAATCTATACTTCTATACTAATAATATAAAGCTGACGAGTTTGTTTGTTTGATTGTTTGTCTGAACGCGCTAATCTCAGGAACTACTGGACCGATTTGAAAAATTATTTTAGTGTAAGATAGTCTATATATCGAGGAAGGCTATAGGCTATCAAGCGTTACGTTGCCATTCTTAACGCGGGCGAAACCGGGGACACAGCTAGTTGGTTATAAAATATATTATATACCTAATGTTAGCATTACGCAACGAACTTAGGTGAACACAAAACAACGAAAACGTTGTAATATTATATTGATTTTTCAATTTATACTGTACTTCCCCCCACCGCTTATTTTATATCACACCAATACAAAACTTGGTCTCCGAGCAGTCGCGACAGAACGTGCCTTGCATGTCTAATGTCAAAAACGGATTGAACGAAAGTATTGTTCAGGGTAAGAAAAAAAAACAGCGAACACGGGAAGAGGTGAACGAAAGCCCACAATGCCTTTCAAAGCCAAGAACAGTTGTCTCTTCAGTCAAATTGAATAAGTTTCCTGCAGTGCAATGTTATTGGGCATTCCATCGAGGATTCCGCCGGAATGGAGATTTAAATCTAATATGTCGAGACATGTTGTTCAGAGAGGTTTTATTATAGCAATTTCTGAATAACTTAACCAATATACCTAATGTGAAAGGTAAAAAGTTTGTGATCCGCAAAGTTGGAATGGATTTTGGTAGCGCGAATTGGAGCGCCGCGCCCGAAGTGTGATGTTATAATTGTTTTTATTTCTGGACCAATTGGTCTATTGATTTTATGTTTTTATTTGTTCCAAAAATGTCCAAAAATGTCTATGATCTAATATTGAAAAGAGATACGGTACTTACTTAGAATTTCTATCAACTATAGGTAGTCTAAAGGTATCGAATTTCACGAGAAATCATTTAACTTGTATCAAAAATGAAATTATTATTTTTATATCTTATAAGGTACCTTCTCTCTTAAAAACAAAATTCTCTCTGACGACTGAAGACTTTAAAAAAATATTTTGTAATGCCTATTTATTCTTCTTATTATTTCGAGAGTCGACTGTTTTTATTAAAAGCAAAATATTACTTGGTATAAGATAGAATAGAATAAAATAGAATAAACATTTATTGGTGAAACACAAAAAGGCAGCACTTATGAAATTATATTTTTATTTTGTACTAGCTGTGCCCTGCGGTTTCACCCGCGTTAAGAATTGTAACGTAATCCTTGATACGAGTAGCCTATAACCTTCCTCATGAATGTGCTATCACACAAAAAAAGAATTTTTAAAATCCGACTTGTAGTTTCAGAGATTAACGCGTTCAAACAAACAAACAAACAAACTCTTCAGCTTTATATATTAGTATAATTACCTATAGATGTTATAAATTTTAATATGAAGGTACTATCTGATCTCAATGACATTTTAACCTTAGGTGGCAGACAAACTTGTTTGCTTCATCTTAAATAGAAAATAATCGCCTCAAGTAAATAAAGTTTCTAGTTTCTGTTTAAAAAGAAAAACCTTAACTCGTTTGACCAATGCGCGTTCAGATATTTTATTCATGGTCCCGCAGAGGTATAACTATAAGAGCTTTGCTCAGTACATTGTATAAAAAGCTCTGGCACCCGTAAGCTGGTCATAACAACCGTCTGGTAAATTATACCCCCAAATGTTACTGCCTTCCCTTTGACCTAATATAAGGGGTTTTATGCTTTCATTTCATGTTCTTTCTGCCCATAATGGTCCTTATTGAAAGAACTGTTAGTATAACGCCACATATATTTTTATTACTAGATGTGCCCTGCGGTGTCACCCGCGTTAAGAATTGTAACGTAATGCTTGACAGCCTATACCTTCCTCATGAATGTAGCTATTATACACAATAATAATTTTTCAAATACGACTTGTAGTTCCAGATATTAGCGCGTTCAAACAAACAAACTCTTCAGCATTATATTTAGTATAGATTATGAAGTGTCCACTATTGGCCGTAGATGCCCAGGGTCTATATTCTTAAAAGACTCATTTTATGTAGTAAGAAATAATGTGGTCACTGACCTAAAGAATTAAACATACAAGTTCTGATTTTTATAACATAAGTTCATAGAAAAGGAAGAAAGTGCTAAAAGTTCGTATACAATTAAATAAATTGTATTCACCCTATTGTATTTTAGCGCTTGATAGATATTCACTGAAAAGAGCAATTTTGTAATAGTCAAGTGCTCTACAGTTGCCGTTTAATTGAAAATCTTTAAAGAGACAGTTACACTAGAACGTGCCGGACACAATTTAATTATTTACGGATTTGGACGATCAAATAGTTTGAGGGAAAAGTTGTGAGCCTACATATTAAATAAGTACCCGTAGTGTAAGTGACTTTTTTTTATTCAAAGCCTGTGTTTAGGATTTGTAATAAAACTTTTTTTGTTCGACAATAGGACAGTAAAGAAAGAAAGACAGACAAGAAATATTCTTGTTTACAGCTAATAACAAATAATAGTACTTAATGCTGAAAGCAATCTGCCAGGCTACTAGTCTGCCAGTGGGCTAAGACACTAAGCAGAAATCACTGTAGTGCTACATAACAGAAAACATAAAAATACTAGCTGCCACGGCGAACTTCGTACGGCATAATATCAAACGCTAATATCAAACGTCTGTACTTGTAACACAGCGCCATCTATTGAATACTTACTCAATCCAGA
>DWQL01001310.1:0-11727 GCA_018231265.1 Noctuana haematospila
ATATGTGGCGACTATAATAAAAAAAAACTATACTAGTACGTACTTGCTACTTTCAAACATATTTGTAAAAAATACTTAATAATGACTATTTTCGTAATAGGTACATCATTTATTTAATTACTTAATCTATTCCCAAGTATGGGATGGATGCTTTTCTACTTCTTCAATAGAAAAAACAAGTGTTTATTTACTGACTTAAGAGTTAGATTTAAAGTAGGTACCTACATGGTTTTGCGTCATAATCACACTTATTCACACTTTCATAATAATTTTAACCATACATAATATTATCTGCTTATTCGGATGGAACCAGTATAGGAACGTCCAAGTTAACTTGTTAGACATGATTTAGTTCATGAAGTGTCACATTATCACTGTCACTAATAATATTCTATTGGCTGGATTACTATGTTGGCAGTTGGTATGTATAATAGGGTACTTTATCGTGCCTTCACGTCATGAAAAAGTAATTTCAGTCATATTATTGTAATTTTTCTGCAATGGTAACTTTTTAAGTTTCAATGACGGATTTTTTAAACCAAAGATTTTTCCAAATTATGTATCATTATCAAAAAATGTGTGATGTTGTGTACGAGTAGTTAGCGGTACAAAGCGGTAGATATATTCTAGTTCTTATTAGTTCCTTTATTCTAATTGCTAATTCTAATTTAGTAGTCAAAACTGTGATACACAAAGGACGTGTAAAGTGTAATTTTATAGTGTACAGTAAAGCTCGAAATAAATATATATAAAATTAAATTATTGAATATTTCTGTTTACAGTCTTGCAAATTAAATTAAAAGAAGTCAAATCTTAAATTCCAGATTTATTTAATTGAAAATAAATCTATTGATTCGCGATCTTGCTTTGAGACCTCGTTTGTCCTCGTCCCACAGTCTACTAGTACTTTAAATATTATTTTTAATACCTTTAATGCATTCACGATACATTAACATAAAAAGAAACATACTTGTCGGCTGTAAAGATTACTTACCTATTATTGCAGTGTGTCTAGATACTCTTTAACGAACTTAATCAGAACGAAACTTTATTATCTGGCTGATACGCGCGCTTAATCTCTCCACTTCATTGTTAAGTAGGTACACAGATACGACTACAGTACATTTTAATGGGGTTTCTAAAAAGTGGAAAATTTTGTCAGTAAAATCACTTATAGTGAATTTAGAATTTCTAAAATAGGAGTATCTAAGTATGTATGTATGGATGTTTAATTGAAAATTTAACATAAAAGAGTAGACAACTAAATAATAATATAAAACTAGGTACCTTTTTGGTATTATTTCCATTACATACCTATTTAAATAAAAGTATAATTATGTAAATTGATATTTTTAAGTCCAACGCCCTGATTAGGATAGTAGGGTTGACATGTCAATTAACTCATGGATAAAATAATTTTACAACAACACACAGGACAATGCTACTAGAGGCAACTCTGTATTCCGGCGGGCTTACTTTAAACTTTGTACCTAACAAGACAACAACATTGACATTATTTTATGCTGCTAAAAAAACTATTTTTTTTTTAAATAATTTTATTAATCTTTAATGACAATGAATCTTGAATCTAAAATGACAATTAAACTCTTATAATATCTTGATATTGATAGAAATATTACTTAGGTAATTAATTTAATGCAATTATTGTATGCGATGCGATAGATAGATTATTACTTGTAGGTACTTACTTTAAAGGTACTAAGTAGATACTTAACTTGTAAACTCAGAATATGTGTTTGTTCCGTATTCTGAGCTTGTAGATTAGGTATTTATATGTAGACTTGCTCATTACGTGCGTAAATAGAACGTGTAAGAGTATTCTTTTACGTTAAAGATGCCGCTATCATTAGGTGTCACGAGACTGTCGAAAATAAACAAGACGCAAGTGCCGCTGCAAACAAAAATCAATGCCAAAAAATATTTTAGCACACGCTCGTAGGACGCCGCCATGATGCTAAAAGCTCGCAATCTCACCAGGCCATTAGTTGGGTTGGGAATTATTTATTTTTAAATTCGTTTAAAATATTCCTGCCATAATTCGACATCGGATACGGTTTTCTAGTAAAACTTTCGTCATATTTCTTTTGCAAAACTAAGGATAATATTATGCTTCTCAACATGTGTAACTTTAAGTCTACCACACATTATATACCTAAATAGTTTCAAAATCGTATCACAATATTGTAAACGTAGATTTTATATATTTAAGTGGCTTCACTAGCATGCAATCTCGCTTGCAATTGGAAATTGCAGCCATTTCTTTTCAGGTAGCTTTTATTCTAACAAATATCAAACATGCTAAATTTACGATAGACATAAAAGTAAGGCAAGTTTAAAGTAAAAATAAAATTAATTTTTATTTTTTTTATCATATACTAAATTGCATTAATAAACAAAAACCATAAAAAATTAGGCCATTGTTATTCCACCATTTTCTTCAATACTGTATTACGGTCGGAAAAAAAATTGTCAAAAACGTTAAACACATAATGGTATTTAATAAACACGACAAGATCAATAGCTTAAACTTAAAGTATGATTTTGAATTTTATATTTTCGTTTTATGCTTTATTTATTTACAAACATAATAGGTATATTACTTTAGTTTTTAATAAACTTTACCATACACGAGTCATAAGTAGCGTATTGATAATTCGACGATATTACTTTTCCAATTGTTTAAAAATATCAAAATTTATGAATGAGAATTGTAACACAGTGTTTAGTATTGGGCCACTTATCTAACTAGACACACGTAGGTTCACATCACACACATACATCTTTACTGGCACCCTGTCTTAAAACTTACTTACACAATTTGCAATGTGGCTGGCGATGGTAAATATAGAAAGACGTCGACTCAAGGAATTTCTGTAACGTCATGAGCGAGCCCACGCATCGACCAATCAGAGGCATACAACAAGAGGCGCGCCGTAGGAAGCAAGATAAACACAGTTTACGTTGTAACAGCTACAAGAGCAAAAAAACATATTCGATACTACTACTGACATGCTTATTTATAAAAGGGATTCCAGTAAATAACTATCCAGGATCATTTAGATTATTTCCTTCATCATGCGTTGCACAACATAACCTGTACCAGTCTAGCAAACATACATTTAGTGCAAGCGAGCGGGACAACAATAGTTCATTATCATGAAATGAATGAAAAAGAACGCGTCACCGTCAGTTCGTACAAACCAAGCACGGTCGACGGTCGTACTAAACTAACATTCATAATCCTCATTACTTAATTATTTGTGGTTTTGACAAGTCGTGTTACAGATAAAACGCGCGCAGTGTTAATTAGTTTTTTTTTTATTATTAAAAATGGGTATGGCTATAAATAATGTACCTCTTGTGAGTATTTTATAGCTTTACAATAATTTTTAATTCATAAGTATTATTTTTGTTCACCGGTTTTGAGTTATTGGAAAGCAACCATAGGCGACTGTAGTAGTAGTGTTGTAATGACCGCTTTGACCTTGTGAAACTCGTTCGCGATAAAATGGACTGTTAGCTTGCCCGGCTTGCCGCCACTAGTTCTATGCAAGGAAATTGCATTTTCATTTTGTGTTAATGTTGACGTTCAAGGGTATTCAATGTCAAACGCATGAGATGATGGTATTTTTTTTTACATGTCGAATCCATTTCGATGCAAATATAATTGTGTAATAGTTAGTTACTCAAATGTAATACATATCTATGTTGCTTGCCGATTTTATACGGAATTACTGAAGATTTCAATTTAGATATGAAATATGGGTAAATTACTACAATGCCTGTTTTTTTTCTATTCAAATTGTGCTCAACCGTGAGATGCAAGACCAATAGTATTCACATGAATAATAAACGATATACCTAGATTTTACAGATCCAAACACAATTCAGCAAATAAAATAATTAACCGAAATTTTTTTTTTGTATTTGTAGGAATATCTTTTAATAACGTAGAATAAATATTCATTTTCCTGGAACGCCTGCCTCACTTGTATAAACCGATGTTAAGGTAATAATAAAACATAACTATTTAATTTACAAATAAATGTTTTTTGTAGATCCGGGAAGAATGCGAGGTTCTTCACCTTACCGACAAACAAATGAGGGAGATCATGAGTCGGCTTCACAACGATCTCCTCAAAGGCCTTGGGAAAGATACTCACGCGAATTCTATTGTGAAGTGTTGGATTACTTACATCCAGGACTTACCTAACGGGAAAGGTAAATAGTCTATTTAGGTATATTTAACTAGTAATTTATGTGGAATGAATATCAATTTTAATTAATTTACTCGTAAAAACCAGATCTCACCTTTTATAATAATGTACATCTTATATTTTACATATATTTTAGTTTTATTTTAAATTCAACAATCTTTCTATGTTTACAGAACGTGGTAAATTCTTGGCGTTAGATTTAGGAGGTACTAATTTTAGAGTTTTGATAATAAATCTTGGAGAAAATCACTTTGATATGCAATCGAAAATTTACGCCATACCGAATCATATAATGACCGGCACTGGCGTAGCACTTTTTGACCACATAGCTGAATGTTTAGCTAATTTTATGAAGGTAAGAAAAAACCTAACTAAAATAAGATTAAAAATGCTTTTTTTGCTCACCGTACTAGCATTTACGCGAAAATTAGGAAGTATTTCTTTCTAAAAAAATTAACCGCTTAACTAAAATTATTATTTTTTAAAATCCTATCGCTTTTAATAATAATTCAAATTAAATCCTGGTAAGCAAAATAATTATTTTATATGACGTTTTAGGAGCATGACGTGTACGAAGAGCGCTTAGCGCTCGGGTTCACATTCAGTTTCCCGCTCAAACAGCTGGGCCTTACGAAAGGGATCTTGCAACGCTGGACCAAGGGTTTCTCTTGCTCCGGGGTTGTTGGTGAAGATGTAGTGCAAGGGCTTAAAGACGCCATCGCGAGACGAGGGGTAAGAATCAGTTTATTATACTTTTCAGACATTTGTTTATAATTTATATTACTGATAAATATTTATTTAAAATTTGAACTGTATGACATTGTAGAAAGTACAGAAAGGAAAAAGGTCATAAATAAATATGATCAAAAAAATAAAAGATTATAATATGTTTGTACAAATATATAAATAATGTGCAAACATAAAAACTATTTTCTTCAGTCTAAACTAAACCTATCTTGGCTTTCAGCATCTTTAAGAATCATTGTAGGTAATTACAATAATTATAGGTCAATTACATATATATAATATTATTATCAGAAATGTATATTACCCATCTTGCTACTTCTAACTAAACTTTTAGTTTTTTAACGTAAAAAAAATACCGTAGAATGTAAGTGTTTCGGCTTAAATTATACTTCTTATTGGCAAAATTTAGAGAAACAAATAAACAACTTTACAGGACCTTGCCTTGTCTGTAATGGGCATTCTTAACGATGCAACTGGGACCCTTATGTCGTGTGGGCATAAGAACCCCCGTTGCCGAATAGGAATTATAATCGGTGAGTTGACGATGACATTCAGCTCTCTAATAGAACTTTAAGGCATGTTCGGAGCCGAATTGAGAGCTAATAGAGACTTTCATGCTTATCGATTTCTTATGAAAACTCAGCAGGTACAGAATAAGCATGACATTCTACAACTGATTACAAATTGTAATAAGTTCGCAGAAACGAAGATTAGCTATCAATGCTGTTTTCTTGTAATTATCGTCGTTAAACTCGTCAGTGCTGAATGTTAAAGTTTTACGTTTTATTTCAATTCGTTTCAAGGGTTATCACATTCAATGAGTAACACTAGGTTATGAAAGTGATATTCAAGCGTTGGCCAAAGTTTCATCAGATAAGTGATGTAACTGTGCATAGTAAATACATCGACATAAGTTAACTTTGAACATTAGTTAGCGTCCCTTTGCAACACACTATAAAATTATATCACTTCCTTGTGTTATATTATTATTAATTTATAGCATGAAATTTTAATTTCCCAATATAAATTCAAATTGCATGAACCTACCTACTTCAAAGTAATATTGTTCTTAGTAGATAGATAGGTATATAGCAAAAAATACTTTTAATCCAAAGGTTTATATACCTCTTACAATTTTCAATTCGGTAAACAGAAGAACCAAGCCCAAGGTATTCGATAACATAAAACGATTATGTAAATATCAAACGAAAGTGTTTCTTACTTACTTTATATTGGATACCTACCTACAGATAAGACCTAAAAGTGTTATGTCGAATGAAAACCTAATTTTCAGATGACTCCATTATTTATTGGCTATATACAATTATATTGTATAGTATTAACAAAGAAGTGTTATTAAGCCCTTATTACACTTTTGCATAGATATCTAAGTCGCATAGCTGAGCTCTTATAAATTAATCATGAAAGTCTCTATTATGATCATCATCAACCCGGGATTATGTTCATTGAAGATCAGATCACACTTGAGAATGATGACGCCTCTTTTCTTCTCTACTTAAACCGCATGTTTTCACTCTTGTAGGACGTACAGATTGATATATGCGCTATTCTGAATGACACCACGGGCACTCTGATGTCCTGCGCGTGGAAAAACCACAACTGCAAAATAGGACTCATCGTCGGTAGGTTTACCTTGTTTACGGTGGTTCAGGCGGGTGTGTCGCTTGTTTTTTTGTTAGTTTGTACTGTGACTCACTATCATGCATCGTAATCAATGCTGAAACTATCATTTCGAATCATGTTCGACTAAACACACTGATTAGATACCGACTTCTATCAAGTACAATAGGTAAATAATCTACCATGATTAGCATTGAATCAGCTTAAATCATATCTATATAATTTCATCATAATGTTAGATTGACGTCAAATCAGTGTGTCTAGTCATGCCGACATTTTGATAAACTTAACAAACATCTTAACCTACCTACTTGCCTAAATACAATCAATCATAGGGCTTCGTGGCATGTTTCTGTTTCCTTTGCGAATTACTGCTTTAGTTTTCATATCTAACATTCTTTACTACCAAAATAAATACTTTACCTACATACAATTTTTAGTAAGTATTTAACACGTTATTTGGTGTTTTGGTCGTTTGTTTTTGTAATTTAAATTGTCTTATGCTAAATAGGTATAGTTAAGTGTGAATTATTATGATTAATGACATTACACTTAACTCCAGGTACCGGAAGCAACGCATGCTATGTAGAGAAGACTGAGAACTGTGAGTTGTTCGATGGCGAGCCAGGCAAGTCAGAGCTCCTCATAAATACAGAATGGGGGGCATTTGGCGACGACGGTGCTCTAGACTTCGTTCGCACCGAATTTGATCGCGAAGTGGATGCCAATTCGATCAACCCCGGCAAACAAATGTAAGCTCTATTTCTATCATCCTTTAAACTACAATTTATTATCCTTCCTTCCAATAATGACTCATTAAAATTAAAACAAACACCGTCCAAATCGGTTCTGCACTCAGCAGCAGTGTAGCAAATAACGGATGGAAGTCCCACAAAGTATTTTATAGCTTAGTCACAGCTAGTTAAAGAGTTTGGTCACGTTATTGCTTTTAGCGAAGTTTAAACATATTTTATAGAGTAGCTAACTTTGACTATTGACACACTTGCACGTGCTAGTGTTTAATATTATGCATTCACGATTTTTTTGTAGAGCATTTGCTTGTTTACCTACACATCATATTCCGGTATTATAGTAACCTTACATACAGTAAATACGATTAACTAGTACCTATTACTAAATAAATTCTGCTAAAAGTAATAAAAGTTGAATTCTAGCTTAACTTAACTGGATGATAGGTTTGCGTTTGTTGAAAGTAGAACACCGAAATCAAATTAAATTAAATTAAATGGAATTGTCAGGTATTACATATCAAAAATACGGTACTTATCAGATTAGGTAAGCAGTTAGGTAAAGCTTTACTGAACCTGAGGTCAAATGAATTTATCTATTTAATTTAAGCCTAGTACTCCTTTTAATCATTGTACACATACACATTACATTTGTATATAAAATATGTACATATAGGTTACATACATTAACATAATGATATTAATGAGACACTTGCCATACATATTATGTATATCAGGAAGAATATTCCGACATAACTACCTACATACTTTGCTTCCGGAATTGAACCCGGAACTAACGGTCTATTCAGGTATTTTATTTATTTACAGTTTTGTAAAAATAGAGGCCAAAGGTCGAAATTAACGCCTGGTGGTATTCAATACCAGCCAACCATTAGCGAAGGTGGAATTTCGTAGTAAGATTAAAATAACACATTTGTTCATTTTCCAGCCAAGAGAAGATGATCTCCGGCATGTACCTCGGCGAGCTGGTGCGGTTAGCGCTGGTCAAGTTCACTCGCATGGGACTCCTGTTCGGCGGCCGCGGCTCCGACCTACTGTTCACACGAGGCAACTTCTACACCAAATACGTATCAGAAATCGAGTCGGACAAGCCAGGCGACTACACCACATGCATGGAAGTTCTTGAAGAACTCGGTAAGAATTTTCAAGATGTATTTTTCAAGTCAGATAACATATACCTAGGTAATATATAGTAATAATAATAATTACTTAGGTACATAACAGCTGGATACTGAATTAAAGAGTTGGATTACGCCAGTCTCTGGATCTACCAGTTGGTTTGGTCTTGTTTTAACATTTGATAGTCTAATTGTTGACGCAAGTTTTATCATCAATAAGTTTTTTATTGATAGATAAGTAAGTACCCCACTTAAGTCACTTTCGCGCTTGTGATAGTTGAAGATATAAGTAGGTATCAAAGTTTGGCGTCAATGTTTTTTCCGTTTCGGTAACTTGACATCATAATAATGAATGATCACATTAAAATTTGAACAAATCTAAAAAAGTACCTAGGTACATAATATGCTCTATATTAGTTACGAATAAGTACATAATAATAAACCAAATAATATGTTGTGAAAGTTGTGAATCAGCAAACAAACATAGATCGTGCACATAAGTACATATTTTCGATAAGTTTTTCCTTTTAACTTTTAACTAGACAGATTACAATCGGACATAACGCGATAGTGTCTTTTGGTCTGTCTTGTTTAAGAGTAATATATTTTAATCCTTGCAAAACATAAGTAGGTACCAATGTTATTACATTAATACCTACCTGACTGAAAGCTTAGGTGGTTAGTATGAAAATCGATTATTTATATGGAAAGATATTTGTTTGCTATCTTATATCAACAAGATAAAAACAAATCGTTATAAATGTCATAATGCGCCTGTCTAGACACTTAAGACGACCAAGTATCCAGGTAGCTAGATAATAATGTGAGTACATGGTACATTACATGTGCCTACCTACTTACAGGTCAGTGTAATGGGAACATACCTACCGTTATTCTGTCTCGCTATCTAAAATAATACCGCTATGTTTTTATACCTAATAGGTAGATCTATCTAAACTAAACATTGAAACTGGAAAAAACTCGTTGTAATCGTGTTGTGTAAAGTTTCCATCGATCATATTGAAATAAAGAATTCACGATAAGCTGTGCATAGTCAGCATCGGTGTTACGTAAATCTTTACATGAGGAGTTATGTAAGCCTTGTTACTTCAACACTACTTAAGTACTGGTATACCTACACGCTTAGGCACCTACTGGTAATTATTGTAACAACGGCCATACATTGCTTAGGTAATAAGTACTTAGGTACAGTATTATATTTATTATATATACCTACTTGTCATAACTTTAATAATTGAAGTATTTGTTACAATCAAATTGTGAATACCGCTACTTTATAATCTAACGGTCAACGGTACCAAATTAAATAATTATTTCTAAAAACTAAATTTCGAAAGGTAGTGTCACCTAAAACCTAACGTAGCTATTCTAATTTGGTTTCGTAAGGGTAAGGTTGTGTAATTAGGGTGAGATTATAAATTAACAGTGTTCACAATATTATGGTAACATACAATATAGAAACAGATCCATAATTATGTACTTATATAGGTTAGGTACCAATATCGAAACCCAAAAAGCTAACTAGCAGTTTTTACAAAAGTTATAGTAGGTTTACCTATATTTAAATATCTACTAAGTACGGCCTTGACATCAACTCCACTATTATATTCTTATTAGGTAGATAACTAATATAACTATTAATTTTCTCCTCATAGTAACATAATTAAATAGTATATAGGTAATCATTTGACTAAATCTACAAAATATTTTAATGACCTAGCTACCGGTTCTGCTATTGAAAGAAAACAAATGTCAGTTGGTAACTTGTTTAATGTTATGCACCTTATGTCCAGTGCCAAATCTTGTCGACCTTGATATATGAAAGAGGGAAAAGGAACAACAAAACACGTTTATATTTTCATAATCATATTATAAAGGATAAGTAGACATCTGTCGAGTGTCTCTCGGTGTGTGTTGATATGTAATATTTATATGATCTATATTATGTGTATGACAGAGGATTAATTAAACAAAGATGTTGGGAAGAAAGAAATATATATATTATTATACTAAAGCACTCACACAAATAATCACATAAGGGAGATAAACAGTAAGATATAGAGACAATAGACAATACATAAATGAGTGAATCTAATATGTGTGTAAGGCCAAACCCATGCAGTGTTTTAAAAATAAAAATACAGTATTTTCATCTACGTTATGTATACATACAATAGTATACATAATTATAAATATATCTACATAATCTACCCTGTTTGTATGTTAACGAACACATAATATAATTTTTTTCCTAAACTGTTTAGATTAGTCGCGACATAATATCAGGTTGAGGAACGCTGTCCGTTATTGAATAGCTAACTAATAATAAGGCTTGATAGATTGCATTATTTCTAGGTATCGGCATGGCGTGTATCGAGATCATTACCCATCTAGTTACCGAGAGTTAATTCCTGCTTGCAGTTATTTGAGAGCTTAGAATGCCAAGGTACCTAATAATACGAGGCATGTGCGTAATAAATAACTGTCACATTACTTTATTACCTTTGTAGAGTTTGTAGCATATTATTATTGGTCTTTGTTTGCTTCTATTACGTTCGATGCTATTCTCTTTTATGTTTTAGCTGTAGATACCTATATGTATATTGTTAATTGTTATAATAATATTTGTACTGCACATATTATATAAAAAAATGAGAGATTGTATAGTACTCACTCGTATATGACATTATTAACAATGGAGTTCTTAACTACAATATTATGTACATTGTACACATACTTACCTACCTATATTTAAGAAAATTGTTATTTATTTTGCCATTTATTTTATCATGCATGTATTGTATCGCAAATATCTGTCTAGACTCTACGTTTTAAAATTCAATTCAATTGTTATAAAATAAACAACTACTTTCGTTATTTTATAAAATGTGTTATATCTAAAGTAATAATATTATAGGTATTTTAAAAGATTTTCTGCAAAAAACTTGGGTTAGTATACGGAAATGGGCTGGCTATGGCCATTATGTACATAGAACTCTACAAAATGAGCGTGTACCTACGTCATACTTACAGGTATATTTTTCGTGGACTGGCTGCAAGGAATTGAATATGTACGTACCTATAATAATTTGAAATTTTAATATTTATTATAATATTACGAACGTACTAAGTATATAAAAACAGTGAGGAACAAAACTCAGCGCAGCAACAATAATCTACCTCCGCTACCAT
>DWQL01001311.1:0-11724 GCA_018231265.1 Noctuana haematospila
CACCGAAACACAACTGAATTGCTTCATTAGCTTCACGGCAGATATTGGTGCAGTGATGCTACTTCCCCGCTCGAACCATACAAGTTCTACCACCTACACATACGTAACTTCTTTAAGAAGTTACGTTCAGAAGCACCCGTAACTAGTTTTTAATCTCCTTGAGCTGTGCTTCACCTACTTTTGTTTTGATTATGTTCATGTTAATAAAACCTTTACATTAAATATTTAGTTAGTAATATAAAAAGACAAAAAAGGCTTTTGTTTTCTTTCAAATAATAATATTTTGATAATTAGTCTCACTATCACAAATAAGCAGTTTTCATCGTATTTATTAATGTGATTTTTTTTTAACTAGACGAGATCCCGCAAATTTCGGTATCCCGCGGGATTGCCATTTCTAATCCCGGGGGATCCCGACTTTACGACCTCAAGTCGGAGATTGCATTCCCTAGCAGTGCTGTTCGCAATGTCGACAAGAGCGGACGTTTTGTCGCTGCAGCGAATATTGCACTTTTAAATAAGAAAGTTATATACAATTGTCGCACAAACTAATAACATTATTTACAGATTATTGTTGTTTGTCATTTTACTTATTACGTAAGTATTTTCGATATCAGTTCAAAGTGTTTTGATATCCGTAACAGTTACGGAGTAATCGCCTGTGCACACTTAACGATTACACCCGGTATAACTTGTTCTTGTAACACATTTATAAAACATGTTATTTATATTTAATTTAACTATGTTTTATAACATGTTTTGTTGTATAGTCTGTTCGCACCCTTTAGTGTATTTGACTGACGAGTTGATTGAGATGTTTTCTAGGGATTTCTAAAAGCTGTTGTAACTCTGTGTACAGGCTCACACAAATTGGCTTAAGTTTGTTATTAAACATATATCTCTCTTTCAAATCTAATTTTACATTGGTATTGGGGATTTTTGAAATTGTACAAACTATAGACTAGCTAAAATAAATGGACGGAATGTCAGTAAACGACGATACTACCGTAAGGCTGGTTTTAGTCTTACGCCGACGGCACGCGCACCGTCAGCGCTGATGGCCGAGATTTATGAACTTTTAAGAAGCGTTTTTGAATGACGCGTAGGTATCAGCGCGCATGGTGGTCAGCGCCGATAGCTACGCGGCCGTAAGCGTCGCGCGTCGGCCCCGCGTAGCTATCAGCGCTGACGATCGCACGAGCGCCTCTGCTTCCAGTGACCGTTCTAGTGTCGAGCGGAGCGGACGTCGTCAGCGCGTACATTCATGGCGTCTGTACAGTAAGGCGGTCAGTACGATACTAAAACGAGCCACGCTGAGCCTCAGCGCTGACAAACTACGCGCTGAGCTATGAGCGTAAGACTAAAATCAGCCTTAAAGCTTTTCATATTTCCTAAAGGTACATTATGAAACAATGTAACATATCTGTCACACTCCCCTTTTTTTTGATTATCCAAGTTACTTAATAAAAAATAAAAAAATCAAGAAATATGTGTTTTTTCATTTATGCTAGCCTATCAGAAATTCAACTTTAAAAAAAAAATGTTACTGAGTTATAAAGATTCGAAATTAAAATTACTTAGAACAGATGTCCCATCTGATGTAAGTTTTAATGAATGTTTATCACAATTATGAAAAAACTTCATTTGCCCTTGAACATATTCTAATCAAAAATATTGCTTTTTTAGACCAAGTTAGTTATCCCAATCACACCAAAGGACGCCCAATCTACGACCACACAGAGGCTCCCTTTTACTAATATAACTAATGTAGATATTATTGGTAATTCTTCTATCAAACAAAATAAAAAAATAGAGACAATTGACAATGGAGACTTTGTTAAATGTACTAAATATGTCAAAAAATTAAGTCTATTGAAATATCAGATCAAGAACTTAAAATCCAAAAGAACATTGGAAGTATTGTCAGAAGACAGAGCTGTAAAAAAGTTATCAGAAAAAAATACTCCAGCTTTTGCTTTGCTTTTACAAGGTCAGCTGAGAAATTTCAGGAAAAAATCAAGGGGTAGAAGGTGGTCAAAAGAAGAAAAAATAATAGCTTTAAGATTATTCAAAAGATGGAGGATCTTGCTATCGCCTATTGTGCAGGCTTTTTTCATTATTTTCAAAACAAAGGCGTGGTTGGATACCACCATAAAAAACAAGAGACATGCTTTTCAAGATGGCTTGTCTACCGGTCCACGAGTTCCTACAGGAAAAGGCAAAAGGTTGATTTGCACTTGGCAGCGAGAAGGGATTTGTGGACGGAGGTTTACTAGTTTTTGAATCAAAATCAACTAAAGATTACCACCATGAGGAGATGGACGGAGACAGGTTGCTTGAATGGTTCAAAAACATAACGCCTAAGCTAGAACCAGGGAGCGTTGTTGTCATGGACAACGCTACCTATCATTTTGTCAAACTCGAGAAAATCCCAACGACCGCTTGGAGCAAACAGAAAATAATAGGCTGGCTGCAAAGCAAAGGGATATCAATGGACATTACTTATTTGAAAAAAGAATTATTGAAAAAAGCCGCCGAAATCGCCCCACAATATGATAAATATTTAATAGACGAAACTGCTAGAAATAACGGTGTTGAAATTCTCCACTTTTAAGATGACCGACGTAAAGAAATTATTTAATGATGCAATACAGTTAGTAGACGCTGATCGGTGGAAGAAATGCTGCGACGTGATAAAAGAATAAAATACCATGTGGAATTTAGATGACGTCATGGAACTTGCCGAAGAAAATCCTTTTATAATAATTTGTTTGTATTATAAACACCACGGTGAATACCCCTTTACCCTGCAGTTGCACTCATGACTCACTGCATTATTAACGCGAACGAACTATACTTGTAATCATGTTTTTATTCGCAACGATATGTTAAAAAAATCATTAATACCCATATGACGGACCTTATCGTATTATAAGTAGAACACCTAAAGTGTACAAAGTGCAATTGCCTAATAGACAAATTGATATTTCTATAGATAGACTAAAGCCAGCGTATTTGTTAAATGAAAGTAGGACTTGCAATAATTCTGACAAACATTTAAATAGTAAACCTAAATATTCAGCAGAAATATTATGTTTTTCGTAATTAATATACCTATACACCTAGAAACCAATAAATATGCCGTCGAAAAACGACCAGAAAAGCCTAGTAACATTACAGTAAATGAACTTCAACAGTTCATTGGGATATGCCTTTACATGTCAATAATACAGTTACCTTCAACGAGATGTTATTGGAATGACGATTTGGGGCATCCAAAAGTCAGTACAATAATGTCCTGCAATCGTTTTGAAGAAATCAAACGTTTTATTCATTTTAACGATAATTCGACACAAATACCAAAGGGACAGCCAGGGCATAACCCTCTTCATAAAATTCAACCATTTTTAGAGCTCATAAGGCAAAGAATTTTGACAGTTCCTAAAGAGCAGTACATGGCTGTCGATGAACAAATTATACCAACTAAGAGCAGATCGTCTATGCGTCAATATAATCCTAAGAAACCCCACAAATGGGGCTATAAAAACTTTGTGCTTAGTGGTAGTTCAGGATTTAGTTATGATTTTGAAATTTACACTGGAGCTCAGGGTTCTGTACAATCTGACCCTAATTTGCCAAAAATAAGTACTAGCAGTGATGTCGTAGTCCGCCTTTCTAGAACAATACCAGAAGGACTAAACTATAAATTATTCTTTGATAACTGGTACACGTCATTGCCCCTTTTGACTTACCTAAACAAGAAAGCTATTTTACCACTAGGCACCATAAAAGCTAATCGTATTCCAGGCTATAAGGTTCCAGCTGAGAAAGATTTGAAAAAAAAGGGCCGCGGAGCTACTGTAGAAAAATTGACCACTGTGGATAATACCGATATATCTGTAGTAACCTGGTACGACAACAGGGTTGTGAACTTGGCTTCAACTTACGTTGGCAGCAAACCATCATCTGAAGTTCGACGTTTCAATAAAAAAGACAAGGCCTATCAAAATGTCTCATGTCCAAAGGCAGTCATGGTTTATAATAGACATATGGGTGGAGTGGACTTATTAGACGCTCTTCTTGGCTACTATCGAATTCAGATTAGATCTAAGAAGTTCTACCACCGCATTTTTTTCCATATAATTGATATGATGACTGTAAACGCGTGGTTGCTATACAGAAGAACTTTGGCGGACTCGGAGCCATCTTTACCTTTAGCCGACTTCAAGTGTGCAGTAGCCGAAGGGTTATGCCATACCAATAAACCATCAACAAGTGGCAAACGAGGACGGCCTTCTTATGACCTGGAAAACGCTATTGAAGCAAAGAAATTGAGATGACCAACTGCTATCATGCCATCCAGAGACGTAAGACTAGATCAAATAGATCATATGCCTATCTAGACCACCAGACAGCGGTGTAAAGTACCAGAGTGTAATGGTAGGTCACATGTTGAATGCCAAAAATGTAAAGTGAGCCTATGTCTTAATGACAAAAGAAATTGTTTTAAGTTATTTCATACAATATGTTACTTACTAACATAAACTGATCGTGTGAACTGATTGCAATAACTGAAAAAAATGTATTTTGTGCTCAGGGGGCCAAATTTGTACCTAAGTGGAAAATCTTTATATTTTCTTTTTTTTTCATGTTATTAAAAAATGCTAAAACACGTGTCTTTTTATTTATTATTTTCTATCACATATATTTTTATCAAAAAAAAAAAATCATGCATTAAAGGGTTAACTATATTCTTTGTAACATCATAACTCACATTAATAGGTGTATGAAACACTCTGAACTTGTTTGACATTATACAAATGTCGATTCTATATATCGTCCACGATCTTACTGATTGTTGCAATTCCCATCCTAAATTAATACTGCAAATCTGTGTATGTTCGACCCGTAGCAAGAAATCTGAAAATAAAAAGTTTTTATTATTTCAGGAAAACTGGTCCAACAAAGGTGGAAAACAGCCCGGGATGCGTATTTTAGAACAAAGAACGCAATTAAAAAAACGCCTTCTGGAAGTGCCGCACCAAAATACAAAAAGTACATCTATTATGACGAATTAAGCTTCCTAGCTCCAACAGTTGCGAATGAAGTGGATGATTCACTGAATGAAACCATACCCTCCCCTTCCCTTCCATCACCCTCATTAAATATAGATAATACATTAGATACTATGGTATCTTCAGAAAATACTCAAGATTCTGATATATTAAGGCAGCAAGTGTTTTCAAACACTCAACAGGTGAGCAAAATGACCGTGGTGTCGATTCAGCATCATCACAAAAACCTTGGCTGACAAAAAGAAAAAGAAGGGCCCCAAAAACAAATCCAGAAAGTTCTCCATTTGAAAAAGAATTATTAACTTTATTAAGTAATCAAACACCACTTGCCGCTGACGACCTGGCCTTTTTCGCTTCTTTAGATCCAATTTTGAAAAGTTTTGATGTAGGACAAAAGCTGGAGTTTAGATCGAGAGTGCTGCGCGAAGCCACGGATATTAGAAATTGCAACAGATCAAATAGCTCTTACTCCCATGACACAAAGTCTACACTCGACACGTATGTATCATCATACAGTTATCATACTCCAGGTTATCCAGGGTACGAAACCAATGATGCCAATCCAGGTTACTCTGGTTATCAAACAACTAGACGCACTGATGAATAACTATATTATGCTTGATTACTAATAATATGTAATTTGTTTTTTTTGTCTTACATATAATATGAAACATTACAATAATAAATATGTTGTTTTCTTACCTATACTTTAATGTGATTAAGCATAATGATAAAACGAGTAAATATGTTTTTTTCTTACCTTAAAGTCACCATTAGTCGTTCAATCGGTGGTATAGGCACGATTCGTAAGCTGCAACGGACCAGTTTATTCTGTATCTTTGCCAGTAATTCGTCAAAACTTCTAGTTGACATTCGAAAGTAATTGAAGAATTTACTTTCTTCAACCCTCAAATTGCCTTATAACAAGACAAATTCTCCTGCAACGGCTCTCTGCTCAATTAATGGATGCACATGTCTTCGTCGTCGCCGGTTTTTATTTTTTTGGGATAGATAGTACAAGGCAGCAATAATTAATTCACTCCGCATTTTGGTCGTCGTCTGCACAGTAAGGCGGTCAGTATGATACTAAAACGACCCATGTTGAGCCTTAGCGCTGACAAACTACGCGCTGAGCTATGAGCGCTGACGGTGAGCGTAAGACTAAAATCAGCCTAAATACCATATCATATTTGCTACCTATGTTAATACAGTCCAAACAAAGAAATACGTTATTCCTAAATCTCCGCTCGAACACATTTGAATCAGGGATTACCTTTAAGTTTTTTGAAGTCAAAAGGCTATTTCTTTACCGAAATTTCGACATTGCTCTTCGTTACCTCACTTTGTTTTCGACAACATATCTATGTGAGCAGGGGTTCTCGGCAGTTTTGATTACTAAAAGCAAACACCGAAATCGTTTGAATGCCACTGGAGACATGCGTTTAGCTTAAAGCAGCACTGAACCAAGGATCTATAAATTAGTAAAAATCATGCAAGCACAAAAATCTCATTAGTCTTTCATTATTTCTTTTTTCATTTTTTATTCTATTAGTTATAATAACATTTTAATAAGATTTTTGTGCTTGCATTGGCATGTCAATTTGATTTACCTCCTTTAAGAAAATAAACTGGTTGCAGTAATTTTACACATTTTTATTTGTTGAAATCTAAAAGAATCCTTTATTTTTACTTACATTTATTTACTGAACATTACCTCCAGATCAATAAACCAACTGGGTGGTCCGCGGCATAACGAAAATGTTGTCAAATGGTCTCTTCAGGACTAAAAGGTTAAGAACCACTAGGTTAAAATGTGGTGTTTACACACAATGCCTGAAAATCTCTTTATTCATTATTTCCGATATAATTTATCCATAAACTTTTCAACTGTGATTGTAATAAAGAAAAAGAAGATAGAAGATGTAATAATAATAATCTTTTTGTCATAGAATGGGTCAAACTAAAACAGAAAACCGAAAAATTGGCGGACATGATGCAAGAGATATAAAAAACCTGTACGAGTAAGTCTTGTAATATTTTCCGTGTGCTCCACGAGCTGGATCTAGTTCCTAGTCCTTGGCTCAAAATGACTGATAAAAAAGAAGAAATGCTTCAAGATCGAGCGATCGCTGATTGACGATGGCGTTATATTGTTAAGATTTATCCATCTTTCAAAACTGAACCTTCGGTGAATTAAATCAATTTCTTAACTCGCTGAGCGGTCTTTTAGGCGATTATTTCTCGTAACATAGATAACGTATAGATTTTTTATTACTTCAAACTCAAATATCAGCCTGGGGGTTAATAGTAGACGTTCGTTGTAATAGTGAAAAATCTTCAGGACATTATTTCCAATAAAATAAAAATTCACAATTTTTTTTACTGGCCTGCAATTTAATTTTTCCTGAGCATTTACTTGGCTTTTTGGAGAAACACAAGTTTAGCTAAAGGATTCTCAAAAGTGCCTAGTGCCCGAGATGCATCTAGGAAAACTTGGGAATGGTACCTACTTACTTTAAGGCTTAACAGCTTGGGAGGTTGTGTAAAGACTTGGAAGCTTTGAAGCTGGGGTTAGATAAATAAATAAAATGTATACCTATCGATTAGATTTAATGAAAAAATTATAAGAAAATGGAGAATAATATGCGGATAGGGGAGGGTCTGTTCACCGCTTTATTCAAAGTTGCCTTATTATAAAATGTATTGAGGCACATTATTGCCACAAAACCAAGCATGCTGAAAGAAAAAATCTTCCTTGCGAATTGAATATAAAAAAATTATATCTCATGTATAATATACGGACCAGAAAAATTCACAAATGGGGATAAAGCTATATTTTCGACACATTCAATACTGAATATAATATAGGATTCAGCACACCGCAAACTAAGAATTAAAAGAACCGCATTATAGATTATACAGCTGTTCACAAAAGCAAATGTATGTTTACGAATCACTATATTAAATTTTTTTGGAGTGTGATAATAATAGTAGTTCTAGTTCTTCACGACGACTACGACGACTCCAACTACGGGAACAATCGAATCCTTTTGATAATTTGGAAGAAACAGAATTTATCCAGTAATACCGGCTTTCTAAGCAATTGGTTTCAGATTTGTGTGAAGAAACAACACAATGTAGTCGGTAGACTCTTTCGGTGACGATGCCACGGGTGATTTTATTAGCTCAGTCCGCCTGTATCTTTCACAGTGCATGAACGTTCGTCACTGGCTTACGCGTCTGGTTCTAAAACATTTTGATCCACTCTTTATATCCACATTTATATCCACAATTTATATCCGCAGTGCAACATCGTACTGCTATTTGGCAAAACAAAAACCCACAACACTCGAATTAAAATGTCATAATTAAAAAAATAATTTTCCATCAATAAAATCAAGTCTTCATCCATGTTTCTACGTACGTACGGCGAAGTCGGAGAAGCATAAAAAACGCGTGCGTTCCGACTCTCAGCCGCTTCGGCATAATGGCGGATTCGCGGACATGGACCAATGATACAGCGGTCTCCACCTCAGAAGTTCCGCAGAGAAAAGGAGCTGACTTATTATATGTCACGCGGGATCAATATACTCGTATGTGCAGCAAAATCATTCAATCTTGTGGCAATACATCAAACCTGATTAGCCAAATAACAAATATCTACAAGGCTGCCTTGTTGGATATGAATAAAGAAAATTCGCAATGTCAACTTACTAAATAATATCCACAGTAAAACAATTATAAAAACAAATACTCTGCGAGACTCAAGACACTGAACTTGCTGTTCCCAGCCCTGAAGTCCCTGAATCACTACCATCAACAAGTACAGCTGCGTCAAAATACATCCATGTCGATAATCCTGTTTATCCTCCGCCATTCCAAAAAAGTTTCTAAATGAAATGAAATTTATTAATCCTTCAACGTATAATTAATATGTTCCCACATTAAATAATTGGGTATGGACACTTGAAGTTGTAGAATTATTATTAAACAAGCTACCAACAAAATATAATAAATAAATAATATGATAATGCAGATGCCGCAACCATCAGATGAATCAAGATCCAATTGAAAATTTTTTGGGTCCATCAGGAGCCATGGGTGCCACAATGTTAACCCAACTCCAGAAAAATTTGAGTCAGTATTTGCAACACAGCTAATTAATTAACAACCTGTATAGTGTCCCCCTGCAGCAAATTGTGAACTGGATGACTGTTATGCTCTGCATGAAGTGCTCATCAAAGGCGGGGGCAGCAAAGACCAAAGAAATACCATATCGGCTAAGGGCATTTTTTTGCAAATAATCAAGGAAATAACGTAACTGTAAACACAGCGACTTCAATTTGCTCACGAGCATGTCTCTTGAACGCTTGACCAGGTCGTTCTCTTCTCTGATGAGACAAGGTGTTTAGAGGTAAACTCGTAGCTCTTAGAATTTAGTTCTAAGCTTAGTTCAAGAGCTCGATAAGAGATGTCGTTAGTAAGACCATCTGAAACACGCTAACGACTATACGTCGCAGTATATATAAAAGGGATGTAGTTAGTCAATTGATGTACAAGGTTAATTATTGTCTATTGGCTAACTTAAATAACAAAACTTACAGCCGAAGCGACAGGAGTTAGTGAACGTACCGTAACAATTTTAAAAAAAGAAAAAGAATTACCGTCATCTTCCGTCAAGTTCACTTCCCCCATGAAAAAACGACGTAAAAGAGACGGTAAATTTGAATTGAATAATCTTAACCTCGAAACAGTTCGAGCTATAATTCAAAATTATCATATCTAACACAAAGAAATTCTGACTTTGGCCGAACTTCGGCATGTTTTGAGAGAAAGAATTGGCTTTGACGGATGTTTGAGCACTTTACATACATTAAAAGACTATTTATAGTAAAATTCTAGTAAAACTTTGATACCAATACAGAAGAAATGAACATGAAAACCCCAAATACATAAACAACCGAAACCTACATGATTGTATAAAGAAGAAAAAGCATTGAATAAAATATTTATTTTGTGTAAATTCCAATTTTTTTTTACATTGTGATATGTACAATAAAGAAGATTATATTATTTTGTAATTTTATTGTCCATTTGCAAATTCAAAATTTATCCCCATTGTCATATTTATAGGACATGCTGTTATAGTAACAAAGGACAGGTAGGCTTTTATGAATTTTATTTAAAGATTTAAATTAAATTAAATAAAGAACCCATAATTTTCAGTGCTTGGGAAGTTTTATGCAAATGACCATACAGGCTACCCAATGTTAAGTGGTTACAGCAATACATGAACAGTCACACAAAACTCAAATAGGATAAAAGTCCTATCAGGACATACGAAGATGCAATCTACGCATGAGGATTAAGATGTTTGATGAAATTATATACTGTAGCCACACCTCCCCAACCAAAATCCTGAGAGTGACAGATAATGGTGACAGTAATTCCCTGGACATTTTGGACTGTTACCACCAATACAATGCTGTATATATATATATATTTCGATTCAATTCTCTATCTCCCACTGGCAAGATATAGTTTCTTAAAGCAATTTGAATGCCTTCCTTACAGAAAGATATATTAGATAGCGCAACACTTTCAAATGCCAAACAACTTTTCAACCATTGCTATCATCATCACAACTGTTTAAAATCTTTATAATCTCTCGACTGGCGCATTCAGCATCAATGTCTCTCATTGCATTTAATCTTTCAGTGATGTGTCGCCCAAAGAACCAGTATTGTTGGTCCTGGTGTCCAACATCAGATGTCAGGGGAGCCATTGCTTGTAATAAATCATCAAGAACGTGCTTACATTTGTCTGTTTTGTCGGCCTTGTGAAGCATTTTCATTCTCCGTCGAGGCCTGTCAGTCCTTTGGCCTCGCTGTCGGATTTTTAGTAGCTCCATTTCATCAATATCTGATTGCAGCTCTTCTTTAACACTTTTGCTGGAAGTGGCTGATGTTTGAGGTTGGATTGAAGCATAACCCTGAAATAAGAGAAAATTTTTTATAGGTAATATTATTATGTTGATTTTGGTAACCAGAATGTATGCCTGACTGACTATATAACTAACTATATTTTGTATCCGTTCAGTGTTATTGATAAGTAATCAAAAGTTAAATAATAAGGCTTTGTCATATATACTATTCACACCATGCAATGTTGATTGTTTGCTGAATAAGCCAAATTTTCAAATAAAATAGCCATGAGAATACAAATATTAGGTTAAACAATAACAACTAACCTCAAAATGAGAAATGTCTTCTCTTTTGGACACCTCACGGAGGAACTGTAGTGGTTTCCACAGGGGCCAGCATGGCACAAACACATCGGATGGGGACTGAGCCGTCTCCTTGGACTTCTCCACTTTGCGAAGGTTGTGGTTGAATGTACTTCTAATGTTGACCCATCTATCACGGACAGATCGCGCTGTAATCGAGAAATAGAGTTGGTGAGTAGCAAGTCAAGAAATACTTTTTATGAGGTATTAAAATGTAACCCTTACAAATCAATAATAAAATAACAAATTATACCTATCATACTAACCAACCAAGTAATTTACTAATTTAGAATAGAAATGAATTTGGAGGGCATAGTTACGTTTCAAGTAAAAATTGTCTGCAGAACCAATTGTACATGCGAC
>DWQL01001312.1:0-11723 GCA_018231265.1 Noctuana haematospila
AACTATATTATTGTAAAGTTTCATTAAAATCCATTCAGTAGTTTTAACGTGAAAGAGTAACAAACATCCATCCCTACTTACAAACTTTCGCGTTTATAATATTAGTAGGATGTGAGTATGAAGTAATGAAGTCAGTTGAATGAAATGAACTATACAAGTATATACAAATATATTTAAGTTAGAATTAACAAAATTTTTTTAAATATTCCTCAACTTAATAATATTGCGGTGCATTTTTAGCCCCCTTCTGTCGTCGGAGACGAAATTACGCCGTTTGTCCTTATGAAAATGTATACAGAGACTCGCGAACCGTAAAGATTAAGTATTGCGGAGTTTAAACGGATTGTTTGTTTGCAGGTGATATCAATGCAGCAACTGCAGTCGCTGCTAAGCGGCGGCGGCGTGGTTTCCGGCGGCGAGACTCAGTACCAGAATGCACCGCAGCAGCTCCTACAAATACATCCACAGTTGCTACAGGTGCCATTCAAATCTAATATGTAAAAATCTCGTGTCACAATGCCTGTTGCCAAACTCCCCCGAAACGGCTAGACCGAGTATAATAAAATTCAGTAGGTCTGGGAATAGAATGTGAACAATTTTTCAAAATTTATTTTAAATTTTTTACAAGATTTTTTTAAATTTTATTTTAAGATTCCGCATGAAAAAATTATGAATGAATGAATTTTCACTCTCCTACTACCAACCCTAATTTTTTATATTGCAGAGCAACATTTGCCGGGTCAACTAATAATAAAAAAATAACTTATAAAAGTTTATTTACTTAATGTATTTGTAAATTCATATAATAAAATAATAATATTGGACTGTTGAACATGTAGTGGAACATATTAATACTCCTAATCCTCACTCTTCGTTCCTAATTATTATTTTAAATAAAAAAAAGTAAATTTTTGTTCTAAAGTAATTTGTTAATTGTTCCAAAATGATTTCCAGCAACAGACAAGCGGGGTGTACGGGGGATGCCTAGTGGGAGGAGTGGGGGGCGTGGGCGGCGTGACCCCCATGCAGGGGGTCACCGTCGACGGCCAGGAGGCTCTCTTCATCCCCGCACAGCATCCACAGGTAATATTTGACGAGATAGATAGATAAAAAAAACAATTCTATGCTTTACATGTTCGCTGCTAAACATATTATGCGTTCCTTAGTTGTCCATAGCACCACATGTATATAGATAAAAATATCTATTTACACGTGGTGCAGTGGTTACCATGCCGGTCTGCCATTCGAAGGGTTCTGAGTTCGATTTCTGGCAGGGCAGAAATTTGTTCTCGGTTCGAGTGTTTGTGTACTTGTCTTTGTATGCTTTCAACCCTTTTTATGTCCCACTACTGGGCATGGATTGGTGCCTTTGTATATATGTCCATGGTGACCACAACACAATGCTAGTGGGCTGTGATTGTCAAGCATTAAAACACTATCAAAATCTTTATAAATTAAATAAATATGTATTAAATTACCGTTACAGAACTTCTCCGGCATGGGCCAAGTGAGCCTGGTCAACGGGCAACTGGTCCGGACGCCAGTACTACCGGCCGGTTTCCTTCAGAACGTGATGCATCTGCCAGCGGGTAAGTTGTAATTATTATAGACTCATCACATAGAAATAGTTCACGGTTCAGTCACATTATAATGCTTGGGTCCTACTAATTTCACTTTGCTTGGGATTGCTATAGACTTTTCCTTTTCATTTGCTTCGCTCCACACTTGGATTTCTCGTTGATATGGATTTTATCACGATTAGAACTAGGTGTTAGGAATATCTAGTATGAATGTTTTAATATTCGAGAATATCAATGATATCACTGTATGTAGTACTTAGTATGTTTGAAAGTAAAGTATAGATTATAAATAGGTATAGCCGATCACATAGTTGGTATTTGGTTTTTTCTTAAATAATAATTTTGAATAGGTTTCGCCAACAGCCTGTGAGAATCGTCACTAAATATTTGAGTGTAATAATACCATGTAACTTTTATGTAAAATCACAAGGAGAAATCCTCTCAAGTACAGTGTAACCGGGTGTAAAATTTCACCTATTGTAAGTATCGCAATAAAATCGAATGCCTTAAGAATAAAATATTTTGTTAACAAGTACTCTTCGCTTGCCTAACACGTAGCACGCGGCTAAGCGTTCGGCCGCACCGCGCACGTCTCGCTTCTAACTCATACTGTTCTCATACTAATCTGTGTTTTTCCGCTCGTCCCCTCTCCCCCCACCCACTCCCTTTTCGCCCACAGAGCAACCCACCCTCACCATCCCCGGTACTAACATCACGATCCCCATTTCCGCCCTGGGCAACCAGTCGATGATCATCCCCGGGGCCAACCTCACTATCCCCGGAGGAATTCAGATCCCCACGAGTCAGGCGATTTCCATCCCTAGTTCGACGAGCGTTCAGCTGCCCGTGGCCAGCGTGGCCAACGTGGCCAACGTGGCGAACGGCGTTCAACTGGCAAGTGGGGGGGAGGAAAAGAATGACTCCCCCAAAGAGACGAAGCCACCCGACACCTCCCCTGAACAAGGTTCGTGTGACATTAGTATTCGTGGAAACAATTTTTGGATACATTTGGCTGTATAGATAAGACAATTTTGTAGACACATTTATAGCTTATCAGCAATAATTTTCGTCGGCTGAAGACCCTAATAATATTAAAGGATAGTTCACAAAGAAGATTTTTAGTTAGTACAGCATAGATTGCAGCAGTTGCAGTTTCTGTCGAGCAGTGGCTATATAAAACATTGTGTATTAATACTAACGTTCATAAAAATGGATAAATTTAAATAGAAAAATGTAACTAAACGTAAATTTTAACTAAATGCAATGGATAAAGATGAAGCAACTAGGGTTGTCAAATACAACGCAATTCTGTACAACTTAGTTACATAAAGAATATTTATAAATTGTCACTATCTAACCGTATTTTAATACAGATTATAAATTCTATTATAGACATGTGATTAGAAGATACTATTGCATGAACCATTTAGCGTCACTTGAATTTTCAATAGAGTTATGAATGCATAGAAATATTAAAAAAATCTCTACTCGTCCTTAATCATTTGTACCCTTAAGCTTATTCATTACGTCGCTATCTTCTTACTTTGCTTGGTGATTGAAATTTTAAATTTTCATGCACTATCATTATTGTCATTTTCATCTGCTGTTATAAACTTTTATACGTTATTAAATTATTTATAATAATTTTTAAGTGCAGATTTAGGTTATTGTTAACTGTGTTAACAAGTGCAAATTTTTTTTATCTTTATTTATAATACAATTTTATTGCATTTAGAAGAAAAATATAGTTACATTTTTAACCTGGTTATGGTCATTGGTTCATATATCATGATGGAGGTTGATATTACGTGAGTAAACATAACCAAACTATAGCCTAATTCATAATTAGATGTCCAAAATGTAAATAAAGAAAAGTCATTGTCAAAATGCGATTTCAGGTGTGGCAACACTTTTAACGGAATTTAAAAAAAGTTTAAAATCCACAATAATGACAGGCGTAGAGTATGGTGCTAGTTTTAATATAGATTTAACTATAGGGACTACGAAACCATTATTATCAAAATATTTTGGTAAAGAAAAAACATTCGAATTTAGGAAATGAATCACTATCTATTTTTTTGAACGTAAGTCAACTTTCTTTGTTTTTAAAATGGGTCACATTCGTTGTCATGAAGTGTGCAAATCAAAAGAGACACAGCTTAACAGTAAGACCGTTTATAGGGGGCGGTGTGGCGGTCCGGGGCGGCGTGGGGTCTGTGGGCGGCGTGGGCATGGTGCCGGTACAGGTGCCCGTGAGCGTCGCCAACGGACACACGGTCTACCAGACCGTGCATCTGCCCGTGCACGCGCCGCATCTGCAGATCATACCGCAACTGCAACAGGTACGTTTGAAGACCGGATGACCAGCACTGCTACTCTGAACATATCGTGTCGTGGGTGTCATGGACACACACAAAGAAAAATACATAACCACCTAGACCAAGAATAGAAATCATATAAAATTCATAATTTAGTTTCCATTCTTGCGAATCGAACCCAGGATGCCCTGCGAATGGGAAACCAGCATGGTAAACACGCACCGGTCGTCAAATCAGTTAGAAATGAGTGTCGCGATGCTGCCTCCCAATTACTTATAACTATACCACTCAAAATATATAGTGATACTCATAAACTATTGTACATTTAGTTATATTTGAAACTCACGCCAGCCTTAGTGATGAAAAAAAATAATTAAATTTTTCTTTCATTAATATAATTATAATATAATTAATTATTTCTTAATAGATGCAAGCACAACCTCAAGTGGCAAATGTTCTGACGCCATCGGGACAGATACAGCAGATACAAATAGCTTCCCTTGGTAACGTTCAGGTGAGTTCGAGAATTAGCAAAAACTACTTTAATAACTCTTACTAAATACTTGTTTATTTCTAACTAATTACTTCATTTATAATAAATAATAATATAATATACTATAACTTACAAAAGCTTCGTTTGGTTTTAACTTTTGTCTCACTTCTGCTATTAACATTCATTTCCTATTAACTAATACAAAACTTTGCTTTACTATTTCATTTTCATTTCACAAACGTAGCAAGAAGGTGTCACGACAGACAATATACTACAATATACTGTTGTCTAACTAATATAATGTTCAAAATATCAAAGTGTCGATGTCCATGTGTCGACCTTCTTTCTATATTGAGCTATCTTGTGTATACACACGTACATAGTGGGTTTGGTTTGGGTGCACAGAACGGAGCCACGCAGGCCTCGGTCAGCGCGGCGTCTACTCCTGCCACTATCACTTTACAGGTAATGGATACATAGACAAAATGTATTATTTATATTATTTAATATATTGAAATCGGTTAAGTCTTAAACAGATGCTGTAAAGACTACTACGCAGCTTCAAAACTGTTGGAGTAGACTATTCAACTGAGATACTTTTTATGAGCTGTCAAAACGTAACACTTTCATACATTTTATGTGAATTATAAGAACTATGACGTCATAGTTTTTGCTACTCATTTTTTTTATCCATTATAAAAACCAATGAATTATGAATGGTGTCATAATTCAATTTCTATTTCTTGATATAGTGTATACTGTATATAAAATATTGTTGTATCCGCTCACTAATATAAAACTTGTATTTACGTAATTTATATAAGTATCAAATTCACTAACAATATATTATTCTTATACAAAATACTAACAACGCATGTGCATTACTCGCATGCCGCGTAGACGATGAGTCCGGTGCAGGAGGCGCCACAGCAACTCACCGTGATGACCGCGCCCAATAATGTTCGAGCTAACGTCGTTCAGGTAATAGGGATATTAGGGACGACGAAAATACCTTCACTTTCATCATCTTACTCTCATCATCATTGTTGGTCATGAGTCCATTCTAAGAGATCATCAACTCTTCTTTTATACACGTGTCGTCCATCGTGCTGGTTGTCTATGGTATGTCTATAATAAGTAATAGTGGTCACCCAGTAATCAAAATTCGATTGTAGTTTTTTAATATAGTATTCACTAATATGAAACGCATTGATTTCTTAATTGAAATTTCTATGTCTTCTTCATATTTTTTAGCCAAGTGTCAATGTAATCTGGAGAACGATCAACTTAACTAACAATTTCCTTGACCTGTAACGCCATCTATTAAGGAATTGCGTGGAATAAAGTTTTCTTTATTTTAATGTATTTGTAACACTTATGAACATGGGTAACACCAGGGAAGTCGGCAATGCGTTGTCGACTTTGATGGAGAGTTCTTTTAGCGACTTTTTTAAAGAACGAAATTTATCTTGTATTGTTTTAATATTATATAAATAATATAAAAAATAAGGTTGATTGCGCAGATGCCAACGTTGGGTGTGGGTGGATTGGGAAGCACCGTGCAGCTGGTCCCAGCGGTGGGGCTGCCCGGCGTGCAGATAGCGCAGCTGCCCCAAGCGCAGCCGCAACAGCAACCTCAAACTGTGATAGGTTAGTCATTTTATTCTTTAAATAATAATTACCAATAATTCACGAACACATAAAGTACGATATCTCTTAAAAAGACATAAAATTACAGCACTTTTTTATATTTACCGTAATAAATATGTACTTTATAACTATTAATAACTTATGTTTGCAATATACTTGTTTTGCTACTTCTATGTAATATTATATTTATCTGGTTGCATAATCTGTATAGTCTTTGTCTATTGTCGTTGACTACGTTTTAAACTACGTAAATATAGACAATAGAATATAGAAAAAAATTAGTGATCTGTGGTGTGACATTTATTTTGGTGTTGTCATTTGTCAAATCAAGGTATCAAAAACAAAAAAAAGTTGTGGAAAAGTTAGTTTGGAAGTTTTACTTGTTAAAAGTATTCATTGTTTTGTTCATTTATATTTTCTTTTACAATGGATTGTAATAGGAAGGGAAAGAACTCGTGGAAAGTGAAGTTAAAAGTTAAACGTTCGCCGTGTAAAAACGAGAGTAATGATGGTATAAAAAACTTCATTATGGCTATGTTGGCTTAGTGTAACTTAAAGCATTCATAATTATTTCAATTTTAATAATAAAGTCTTAATTTGGTAAAGTTGTGCAGAATGTGGGTTAAGTTATCAGTACTAAATAATAGTTATTGTTTGCTTTTTTACTGTTATTTTGAGAGGAGGCAGAGAATATGGTTATTTTTTTTGTGTACAACGAGTTACCGAGCGTCCAGGTGATTTTATTAATTGGCCACTTCAGCCCATAGACATCAGCTATTATAACCTCCAATTTAAACACCACCTAAGCTCTGTTTGATGTTGTATATAGAAAAATGTGACTAGTACTTCTCAGTTCAATAGACCTGTCTGTAATATATTTTAATTTTTTGTCTATGTGTGACCACAAACACACTAACAATCAATTAACATTTTATTTGTCGAATAAGGTACAACAACAGTGGAATCAATATACAGTATTAAAGAGCACTTATTCTTCAACCGATGACCTTACAAATGTCAATATGAGGTGAATTTCTTAATTTAAGCAACAAAACTATTTTAGACTAAGATTTTAGACTATACTAAAATATATCGCACTTTTACAGAAACTACAACATTTCAACCCGGACAGCAGATTCAGCAGGATCCCAATGAGCCGGGAAAATGGCAAGTGGTGACTGTCAGTTCAGGCAGTAACAATGTGAGCAGCACTCCCATAACAGAATGTGAGGCGAATAAGGCGAGGCCGACCAGCCCTGGTGGGAAGAGGTTGATGAAGCGTGTAGCCTGCACATGCCCCAATTGTGATCAGGGAGAAAAGTAAGTCAAATTCAAATTATCATTCAAGATACTTATATTTAGCTACTAACTTCTACCCACAACTTTGTCAGAATTACTGAAAATCCACTCTTATTGGATACCTATGTCATATAAAGAACACGTCCTCCAAATTCCAGGTCAGTACAATCAGCTGTTTAGACTGTATGTTGATCTGTCAGTTTTACTGAAATTCATAATAGTAATTTTGCTTAATAAATTAATGTTAAGTCAGTTTTATATGTAGTACATGTAGTAATAAATAATAGTGTAAAATTATTATTAACTTCCATACTATCAAAAATATGTTTCTAAATATATTTCTTACCTATGACAGTCGGTTAGTGGACCGCAAGAAGCAGCATGTCTGTCACATAGCGGGTTGCAACAAGGTGTACGGGAAGACGTCACATCTGCGCGCGCATTTACGGTGGCATTCCGGCGAACGACCATTCCTCTGCAATTGGCTCTTTTGTGGGAAGAGGTACGTCCTTGACTGTGGTTATGATATGGCAGCAACATTGAAATTGTTACATTTTTTGTTCTATATAATATATCGTTATCACTTTTTTTTCCATCAAAAAGGCTGTTATTACAATCAGCCTTTTTAACCCAACTTATATTAATATTACTTAATTTCAATTTACTTTTGTTTTTTTTTTACTTTGTGGGCCATTGTTTTATGAAATATTTTTCCAACAGATTTACAAGATCTGATGAGCTCCAACGACATAGGCGAACGCATACTGGAGAGAAGAGATTTGAATGTCCAGAATGCAGTAAAAGATTTATGCGCTCAGACCATCTCGCTAAGCATGTTCGAATACATACTAAGAACCGGATTACCGTACGTATTAAATAAGCATTTTATTTTCATGATGTTCAGTTCTTACCTGTTAAAGTTTTACTGTTGAATTCTATATTTAAAATTTAAGTCTTATAATTTCTTTATTAACATTAAGAGACAACCAAATATCACATTTTATTTTATTACTTGTTTCATATTAAAAACAAATGAATATATCGTTTCAGGAGGTAGCAACATCAACACAGTCCATGTATTCTGATTCGGGTGATGACAGTTGTGATGAGAAGATGATGTTGACCATAGAAACCATCCACACTTCAGCTGATAGCGATGAGAAGCAACTTGTGATGATCAGGCCTGGTGCCAAGATGGAACCTGACCACATAGATAGCTAGGACGAGGAAAGCGACAACAAGTCGCTTTAGACTCTGGTGACCAGAAAGTTTTAGTACTATTATACAATACACTTGGGACTTGGAAATATGGACTTGTAACTTAGTGTGTTGTATTTAACTACACTAGGGGTCAGATACTGGTCAGGAATTCATGATTGTATTAGCTGGAGACTTGGTTAGATATGGAAAAAGCTGGGATTTACTGATACTGTAATAATTAGAATGTAAGTAAGGTATTAAATATTTATATTTGTATGTACCGCAGGAGTCTAAATTTTAAGCATATAATTCAAACAATGTTTTGTACAGTTCAGAGCGCAGAAAACTAGGGGCATTGAAGATAGTAAAAGCTAAAATTGTTTTTGTAAAGATTTTTGAATGCACACACAGTTATACAATCAAAAATCACTGCCGCCTTGTTCTGATAAGAACAATTTAAATATTGGTGAAATTCGAGTTAAAAATGTCATGTTGGTACATAACATTAATACATGTAAATGTCATGTTGGTACATTTTAATAGAAAATAATATTCTATTTCTTATACACTGTATAAAGTGCAATTTCGCTTATACATAATATTATTTTATTATCTGACGTAGCATAGGTGTTTGTTCGATACCGCCTTTATTATAGGTTGTTGATTGTATATAGAATAATGAATGGGGATTTTAGATAAGGAATGTATATAATAACAGTTGGATTACTTATGTGTTAAAATATAAAGTATAACTTATTTTATTTCGCGAGTCAATTGTTGATTTTGTAACACTTGAAAGTGTAAATGGAAAGATTTCACTTTTTAGTTTGCAGTAGGTACTATTGTTATTGAAATTTGAGGAAGTCTTTAAAGTTATTCTAAATTAATTTCGTTTTATGATTATATTCATTAATTTACTTCATTCTATTATTTGAAATAGGTTCACCTAAATAATGAATTAATGAATGAATTCCATTCATTTATTCATTCTTATAGGATTATTATTTCAGGCTTATTTGAAGGACCTGTTATTAATTATAATATTATGTGGAAAGTAAAAATGCAATGCAACTTTTTATGCAAAAACTGTTACTACAATTTATTAATATGAAATTTTAATGTTGCTTCTCACAAAATCTACTGTGTATTGTTACTTTTTTAGAAATAATAGTTGAACTGTGTCCTTAGCTGTGTTGTGGTAGCAATTGTGTACTAGTGAGTGATAATTATGTATTGTTAATAATAGCGTTAACTGAAATATAATGAATAATTCCAATTTTATGTTTAAAATTATGTAGTAAATAATATTTCAGCAAAAACAACAGAATGTAAATAAGGTAGGGTGCACATTTTTATTTAAAGGAGAAATAGGCCTTAATATAAATGGTATGTTGTATAATGGTATATGTATATTCATTTAAGGAAATGGAAATGATAACTATAAAGCTATAAAAATACGTACAAACCGAATTTTAACTTCAACGAGGCACCTGTGGGTCCAAAGCAGGCGTGCTTGAAATTAAGTATGTACATAATACCCAACTTTTGTATTGTACAGATTATGTAAATAAATTTATTGTTGAAAAAGTTAAATAAAATATTTTAATATTACATGCTGATCATTTATTACCGTTTCCCTCACAGTTCGTTAGTTCGCTTTAGGGTATTTGGCTCGAGATTCCAGAAGCCAGTCAGGGATTCGGGGACAGGGAGCAAAAAACTTAAGCTCCTTGTTTCATGTAACTTATTTTAGATAATTCTAGCACATAGCATTAACGATTATTAATGCAATATATATTTAAAAATACTAAAATATAAACTATCTAAAAAAAGTAGGTTTATACGTCCGATTGTCCATCTATTCTCTCCATCTGTAATCCTATAAGAAAGAGAGTCTATATCCCTTCGCAGGCTGAGGTGTTGTATCTGACCCGTCAATCAATTTTAGTTCTATTCTAATTGCGCGCTAATCAACTAACCGAGGAGTTAGTATTAGTGGAGTGGGTACCACTTCCCATGTTAGGACTTCAAGCGTTTTGGTCGCCACTCGCCAACGTACGTTAGGTCAATTACTAAAATTCCGACTCCAATAAAATTGTGAGCGTAGTGACCCTATGTAGGTACTTATGGAAATAGCTTTATCACTCTGCTTACTAAACACAAAACCGCTAAACCCAAAAGTAAATTATCTTGATGGTTTAATAAACATCGAATCTAAAAGAGAACTTAAATCAAACGCCTCTTGAGCGGCACGCCGCATCGCAGGTCGACGGCCGCCAGCATTTTCCGTGTCGCTACGCGTCTAATAGCGCCATTACCACGTCCGTGAAATCGTGATGCCGACCGCTGCCCACAAAATGTAATGCTCCATTTTTCTATTTTCCCCGACGCCTCGCTCGGTGATTCTCAAGCTCATCGATTCAGAAAGGCAGAAAGGCATCATTCATGGCACAAAACACCGCAATAGACTGATGTATTGTTGTAGGCAGTCCTACCTACTTCCTACTCCGCTTTTTACGCTTCGACGTGAACGTGTCTAATGATTTTGTGCTCCTTTTATTTGTGATAATTTCTTTGTAATTCCTATCTTATCAGTAACAGTAGTACCTAACTTTGAATGATTTAATTAACAGTTAGGTACACTGCATCACCTATATCATAGTCGTGATTGGAATGCAAACATTGCAAACAAAGATCTTAGTAAGCACATCCATACACGCCAACGTATCGTTAGCATTTAGATAAGTTTATAAAGCAGTAAACACTCAAGCTGAGCCTGCAGAATTTATTTAGCCAATAAATTAAACAGTATGGTGCCAAGATTTAGTTGCGATAGTGAGTAAAAGCTACAAAACAAGAAAGCAAGACAAGGCTACGCGGTTCGCTGCCTCGCTACGGCGCATAGCCAGGCTTCTAATGAAAGATTGACGATAAATTCTAATTACACCTAACTTGCTGACTAATTACCAGGTGGCATACGTCGTTGTGTACTGTAAAATATGATTATTCTCGTTTGTTACTTCGTAAGTCATCGACTAGTTATGCACAATTTAATCGGATTTATGTCGTTGCAACAAGAACTTACAAAGTAGGTAGCTCTACCTAACCTATTATTTTAATCTTTATAGAACCTTTGAACTAAATTACCTACATATTTCATAGATACCTCATCCCACATGGGGG
>DWQL01001313.1:0-11719 GCA_018231265.1 Noctuana haematospila
GAAACGTTTTACCGGTACTTGTTTTTGAACTCGAGCCGTGTGAACGTTGCGGCCTTGGTTTTATAACACGTAGGTGTTCTACGTGGACTTTACGGTTCTGTTTTATGCGATCCTCGTACAGGTAGAACTTTTAACTTACATAAAACAACAGTAAATTCACTCTGCCAGATGAAATCTCGTAAATATAAATTAGAAAAAAACAAAACACGCGCGCACGCGCTCTTTTAAATGCTGCGTTGGTTTTAAACATTAAATTAGGGTAAAATTATGATGTCCCGTACGACTACACATCCACATTTTACTCGTACCTCGATAATATTGAATAGAAAAACTTTCTCAGCAAGTAGGATTCGAACCCACGACCAGCTCAACTGGGCAATCGGGGCTTATCACATAATATCACATTTCGTTGACCCTACCTTCACGTAATTTATGGTTGGACCCTTATTACTGCTGTTTTCCTCGATGTGTTACGACCTATACTTATGAGTCTTATGATTCATACTTGTGAGTTGGACATCATATAGGGACAGATATACCTACTGTGTAATGTTATTTATGTATGTAACATGGTATGTTAAAATATTAAAGCGTGACACCCTCGCACAAGGCCGCGTGAGTTGATCTAAATACCGTATCGGATCGCCCAATCTTTAATCACCTAAAAACACTACTGCGCAGGTGCTTATGTAGTTTTTTGTGCGTCTTTGTATCCTAAAATTTATAAAAATAGAAGAACTTTTAAGTACGGTACCGTTCAATGTTTATTTGCAAGGTTAAGATTTGAAATTTGAATTGTGTATGTTTATCAAAACTTTTTAATCATATAATGCGGGCAATTTCATCCAAATAGGACTGAAGCGAAAGTATAGAAACGAGAAATATTGTATGCCCATAATGACATCTACACGCAAGGTCATGGAACGTAAGCTGATCTCAATACCGCATCTTGACGACGTGATGCGGTATCTCTAAAACTTGATCTTACTCTGGCGAACATTGAGTACTTACATCGTAAAAAGGAGCACTTTTATATATTCTTTACATGGTCTTTGTTATTTATTTAATAATTATTAATTAATATATTATTATAGGTATAGCTATAGGTACGTGTATAATTATACTCGTATTAACTAAATACGACTGCAATATAGGAAAATTAAAAGCTGAAAGAGCTAAATGTTTATAAATTTTAGCATGTTACCTAAGGCAGAGAGACCACTCTGCTTAGAAAGCCATCGATTAAAGTATAGGTAAACCTATATCTAACCTACATACTTACGAATAATTTGAAAGAATATTCTGCGATTTAAACGCGTGCCAGATAGTTAGGTATATTGCGAAGATTTCAAATACTTTTGTTACGCGGTTAGAGTATTTTAATAAATGCTAATAAGACGTTGAGATTACCAATTACAATTGACCAAATAAGTAGGTACATAATAATTAATAACGGTTAATATAATATAATTGGTGCACAAAAAAGAGAAGCTGTATTGTATTGGAATTAAAAAAAAAACATCGCTTTTGTTTCTTGAAATGAAATGACCGTACATAATGATTGGATTATGCTGTTTATATTTCGTTAAAACTAATGCTACAGCAACACCGCTACAATATCAATGAGGTTCATTGTGTTAATTAACTGTATTAATATGCATTGTTGGACGAGTATCATTACGAATAATTGTACAGGAACTCAGGAATTTGATATAAAATGTAACATAAGAACATGCAAGGCTCGTTTCAGAACAAATAGCGCCCATAAAGAATTCGTTCAAGGCTCACTTTGCTCGAATTGGACTAGCGATTCGCGTGACATATTACATTCATTAAAATAAATTTCAATCATGCAATGCTACTGAATAGTTATGTGATATTCCTAGCAACTTATTATTCATTATTAAAAATTTGGTATGAGCCGAATTGAATTTTTGTATCTATTACCAGTTCTCTTGGTTACCAGCGACCTACCTAAATATATTCTTAATTTAAACATGTCAGTAAGGTCACAGATTAAATAATGTTACGTGTAAGGTGATGTTTCAAAATTAAAAATCTTAATTCATAAAAATAAATACGTGTATACTCTTCGTCTATAATTTACTTAACGAACCTCTACGTCTTATAATGCCAGAGCAGAAAGGTTAATTTGATTAAACTTCCTAATTTACGCGCTCACGTAAGTTCACCTTGCTCTATTATATTTAGAACTCGATAACCTGTCGATAGATACGAGTACATCGCTACACTTGATAATCTGACCGTAAAAACGGCCAACATCATCCTGAAACCTATTAGAAGTCAGTCTGAAATCCCATAAAATTTATGTCCGCGTATGACGTCGTAAATGCACCCCGCGCGGCATAATAAAGTGACTTCATAAAAATCGGGTGAAAGGCTTTTGGTTATTTATTCTGTGTTATATCGGCGAGGTTTTATTGATACAGCCTTACGCATAATAACGTCCACGGCTCGTGGATACATTATTAAATTGCTCAGTGTTGCATAACACTTGTCGCAATAATACGTTGGAAGGTTGTCTAAGTGTTGAATGGATGGGGCAGCACAAGTATCATCAAGGTTGCCCAGTTAGAGGTATAATATTAGAACAAAGAGGGTCCGTTTTCGAACACGGTTAATCAGTCTGCGTTGCGAGAGCTATAATAGTATCGAAGGAGATTATTGCGACACGATCGTGACGGAACCGAGCGCGTGCGCTCTGTTGCTACATTACTCTGTAATGTGGATTTAGGGTTTTTTAATTCACGACGCTTAGACTGGTAAAGCTATTAAGTCGAAATGCCAAACAATTCAATAAATAGATTTGTACTTCAAGGTAATGAAAGTTCATGAATTTCATACATGAAATACTTTCAATTTTATTATTTAGGTACTTAATATTATAATAATCTTCAATTTCTAACAATTTACTTTCTGTGTCATAATGTATTGCGGCATAGCGGATAACTACTTACTGATATCAATATTCGAGCAGAAAAACTCCTGCTACTAAGAATAATGACATGTGTCAAACATCTGACATGTGAACGGTATAACCAAGCATAATACATTATGATATACGACATTGAATAAATTAATGAAAAAGATATTGTTTGAAAGCTTTCTAGATTCTTTTTAGTGGTGTGCGTTATCTTTTTGTGCTTCTTGGCAATACATAGTATTCTTTTGTAGGGTAAAAAGATAAGTGGATACGGGCTAGACAGAGGACACTCCCTTTACTCTAGTAAGATTGTTGATAAGTATAAACTATTTCTTGCGCCAAGTTATTTTAAAAGAGTTTCGCAAGTATAAAATAAATCTTAATTAACCGAACTTTAAGGCTATAAATAACTTTATTCGTATTTAATAAAAAAAAGCTTATTACGCTTTACAAATAAATAAGTGTCATTTAATTTATATCTTCAAATATAGCCGTTAACAGGATGCATTTAATTCCGCTAACCAAGTATAATTTATAAGACATTATGACCGATTATATTAGACCGAATTCATCGTTAAACTCACTCATCATTCATTATCGTAAATGCATGGACATTTGACATTGCTTTAATGAGATACGGGTAGTTCGCTTCGCAAATAGCGTGAATTCGCAATCGCGGTTGCGAGCGTGACTGAGTCTGGTGGTCCATTCTGTACATTCTAAATATAAAGTGTTGTCCAAAATTGAATTACCTTTATTTAATTTTTCAAGATAGAGAGAGAGACGGGCTCTTCATAACTAATGCCCATTAGTGATATAAAGTAGGATAAACATGAAACTTTTTGTTATAGCAAATAGCTGTATTTTCCGTCCATAGTCTACCACTCTGGCCAAGTGGAGTTTGGTGAACTTTACAATTACATGTGAAGCATGTTTTTTAACTTTTCTCTCAGTCTCAGTTATGTTTGATTATTAATCATTAACTTATTACTCGATAATTATTTTTCTTGTATAAGACTAATGATTATATTTACATAGAAACAAATTTTTACTATTCCTTAAGAACCAGGTTAACATCAACATCATTACACTATAATTTAAATTACTAACTACCTACCTTTATTAATTGCTCACACATCTGCTTTGAATAAATTACTGAAATAGTAAACAATTTTATCTCTATTTGCATAACTTAATAGAACGTTAATCATAAATGTTGGCAGTAAGTAGAGCAAGCGATAATTCATCGATAAACAATTTTTGATTGACAGCTTATAATGATTAAAAGCTTTTACGTTGAAAATTATGGTTTTATCACGTCAGTTATTGGAAATTATCATTCATTGGTACCCATTATGTACCTACTACGTTCAACCGTCCAACGAAATGGACCAAACATTTTTCACGCAGCGAATGTATGTAAATCTGATTCATCAAGTTCACTATTCCATCTGCAACAACTTTTACCTCGTCGTTTAAAAGTCAAATTTGGAGCTTTGCGAGCGGCTACCATTTTTGATGGCGTTAAAGGAATGAAATTGAACGAGGTGGATGAATCCTTGAATTTATGAGTTGATCTGAGCACAATGCAAAATTTTTTAAGTAAAAAGGAGATGGAAAGTTTGCAGTGAGTGCGGGAGCGAGCTAGAAATTTCTGTTTGCGGTAAAGTTGTAGCTTTGCGTAACCGACGCGACCGTCGGAACGAATCGTAACGATGCACCGTGGACTCATTTCCTGCCAACGAAGTTGCACGTTAGTTCTCTTAAATGAACTAGCCTTTGATATTATGCACGCGAGTGGAAACACGCTGATAATGTTACTATTTATTACGTAACTTTACATTATTTTATAACGTGATTATGTGCATCTATAAACGGATGAGACGACAATTTAGGTCAAACTCCTGTAACCACTAACTGTTAATTAGCATGCCGACTTATATTTGCCAATACTTCAGAAACTCAAACAAGCATATCTGTAGCCAATCTATCACAGCTATTATACATGAAGCTTTAACCATTATTTGTACCCAACATCTAAATTTAAAATTGAACACTGTATTAAAATAATACATACCTACACCAAGATAGATTAAATGCGTCCAGCGGGTCTAAAATGGCCACTTCGAGCAATTAATCAAAAAAAAATTATGAATTTCTGTTTTTTTTTTACGTTCTTAGCTAAATATTTCTGTCATTGAAACAGATAAAACATGAACCACATCCATATACGAATGATGAATGTAATTCAACGGATTGTGTGGCCTTAACTTGCTGCAATTGTGATACGGGTGTCCTCACTCCTTCCTTACAAGTCGGATACCTTCTTTGAATATAAATGCGTATTAATTGATACAACTCAATAAGGGTTCACGTAATTAAATCATATTTTGTAAACATCACGTGTTTTAAGTGTCTAGGACTACAAGCGTTTGTTTTTTGAGCACTTTACAATTATTCCTCAAGCCTTTGGTTTTTGGGCACTTTACTATTATTCTGATAGCATTGACGACAACGACATAAAGTATAAAGTATGTCGTTGCTAGTGGATCTATGGAGACATTCAAAATCGTATTGCATTTTTCTCTTTGCACAAAACTCGTACCTACTAGCCATATTTAATATATTTATTCTCGTTTCTATAAATAAATATAGGTAGAACATTTAGTTAGTATTAGTGTTGGTTGCAAATTACTTTGATTTTTGAAACCATTATTATTTTCAATTTTAACTCCATTTATCTCCGGATATGACAAAATAGACATGGGAAGGTTTTGTTAAAATCAGTGTTATCTATATCACCAAATATGCAGCACAAAAGAACATTGTCCTTTCCAGATTTCGTAATCTACAGTCTTTTATCAAACTGGACCGGATTTTACTGATAAAGTAACATAACTACAAATGAAAGTTTGCGTTGGCACAGATTATTTGTCCCTCAAAGCCTCGTTCTGAATTCAAAAGCAAACTTGATAACAAATATAGAAAATAGCATGTCAAAATGATAACAAGGAATTTCCGTATTCAAACGAATTCTATTAGAAAAGAACTCCTTATGAAAAACTGACATAAAACAACTGCGTTTTAGATAAAGCGAAGTCACTTTGCACATAAAAATATACTTAAAAACTATTTTAGATTAGTCTTACTCAATGGAGTAGGTACACAAATTATATTTGATAGATGGTGTCCGACCGTCTAGGTTTTTTACAAACTTTCACGCCCACAAAAAGTATGTACTCGTACCTTCGAAACCTCGTTTCATGTTACCCGGCGAGTCCGTCCCATTAATGAATAGCCAACTTACCTGTAACAAGTATAAAAATATCGTTATAACGTGCAATATTACCCATAAAAGTAAAGTGGCCAAGTCGTAAACTTAACGGTACATTTGGTAACATTTTATTTATGTTACGGTTCTACTTTAAGACACTTTTCTAACCACCGGCGACTTTTACCTTACCGTACTGTCTTTGTTGTATTAATACGAGCTGTAGCTCTGCCTAGGTATCAAAAGACAATCATTGCTTATCGATAAAAGTCGTAGGTGCTATAATATAGCACCAGGCTTAACCATGACACCTGAGAACAGGTGACACCAATCAAACTCATTTTAACGAATAAACAACAAATAATAGAAAATATAAAATTACTAAGATCACCTTCGTTAGTAAACCAATTTTAAAATTTATTAGATTATCTTAGAATTTTGTGAATGTAATAAATACTTCACAAAACCTTCCATGTCATATTGTTGAGTAGGCAATTGAATTTTAAAGCAATAGAACTTTAAAATCAGTGTGTAGTGTGCTTTAAAATTAATAGCAAATGAATTTTAAAGCAGTTGAAACAACTAAATGGATGTTTTATGAAACCTTGAAAGAACCTGGTAATCTTGACACCAAGTTAGATAGATTGAAATTGAAAACAAGATATCTCTTGCTAAATTCGTTCTTAGTTTAGTTGTCTGACAAGTCCTACCTACCTAACAGTGACTTATATAAAACGTAGGTAAGTCAAAGGATATTAGTTGGAAAAAGAAATATTACTTCGCCAAAAATTTACAAATATCTCTATCTGTAAAGGCTAAATATATTATTCACTGGTAACTTGACTAAGCAAAGGTTTGCCATAGATTCCGAACATAGATTATAGTAATAAGCACATAAAAACGTATATAATATGTTATGTCGACTTTGTCTGTCGAGTCTGTGTTTACGATTTCCGCGCTATTATAGCCATAACCTTGCTAATAACGCATACGATTGGATGCGCAAACAGTATAGGGTTGGCAATGTATAAATAAAATTTAATGTAGCTAGGCAATTTTATTTTATTAAAGTAAAAAGGTGACGTTGCAAAAATGTTCTAATTACAATTGTTGGGTTTGGCATAAGCCATATAAAATCGTTAGGATGCTTATATTTCTTTTCTAACTTAGTTTAGGTAAAAACATTAGTCTTCTTGTGTGTTAAGAACGAAGAATATAATTATATTTGTGATATGGAAAAGTAAGTAATATTTAATGTTTAATTTAGTAAAATAATGTCTACTTTATCTTAACCTCATATTCCTTTTAATGCAAATAGAAATAAGAGTTGCGGCATAATTTAAAATGTTCAACACTTAAAGACTTACAGTAAAAGTTAAATTTGTAAGTTACGTTAAGTTGCATAAACTAAAACTATCGATTACTTTTTAAAAATATTTTCCTTTGAGAATCTTCGAACTTTTGACAACCCTTTAATGCATGTATAAATGTATGCAGCACACGCATACAACGCGTTACGCACTAGTCACTACCATCAGATCATTTGAATAATTACTTTGATTTATGATTATCACATCAGTTTATTACACAATTTCAATTCATATGAACCAATCTTATGTTAGCTAATAAAGGTTATTATTTGTAGACAAATTTTTCTGTACATGGGAGATAAATATAAATAGCTTCTATACAAATCGGCTTTCATTAATATAGTTTAGTCATTCGCAACGTTGCGTTGGCAACTACGCCCCCAAGTGGATTTGATTAATTTGAAGTTTGGGATTCTCAAAGCATACTGCGTAACATGACAAAACAAAGTAAGTTTAAGATACTGTCCCGACCGCACTTGTCCAGGATTTAATCTCCGTTAATGTTTTATCTCACTAATGCACAATGGTCACTGAAACTTAAAAACTGATTAAGATAATATGATTTATATAATTTATATATTTAGATATAGGTACTTATTGACTTTAATGCCAGTCGGAACATATTATGCCCAAATTGCCCAAGTGTGTACTGGAAACAAGAAAGTTCTTTTTAATCGATGAGTGATGACTGATGAGCATCATAATATATAATAAAAGCTCAGCATTTCTTCAGTAGAAGTATACATACACGTAAGTGCTTGTTTAAAACAGCCCTTAGGATTGCTTATATTATAGATTTACGTAAAGCAAAACCGCAATCGGAAAACGAATACGTAGTCATATAAGCAAAACGACGCGGCATTTTATTTTTGCACGGCTTTTGATGCAAACAAAAATTTTATACGATCCCTAAATTAACGAGGCCGTTTTTAAGTACCAGCGAATTTTCTGAACTAAAATCAAAGCAAATTATGGAATTTCGCTCATTAACTTTAATGTCTTACGAAGGTTGTAAATATAGAGGACCCATAACTTTATGATTTTATTACTCTGAGTGTCACGTCAATTTAATTAGAGAGCACTTAAGAATGGAACTTGATTAACTCACGCATGTCCGTGAGTTCGACCACGGAGTAGGCACTATAAATGGAGCGGCCATAGCTTATATTTTATATTAGAACTATTTAGAACCAGTTGTATATTACAGCTATTTAATACTAACACACATGCAACACCTATTTATACAAATATATTTCACACAAACAAATCACACACCTATAAAACACGGGCATTTGTGTGATTACTTATTCCTCAGTAATATTTACATTTTTTGTAGTAATTACATTGATTTTGAGTCACTGGTTAAAAAATACACCCGGACGAAAATAATAATTATTAATTTCCACATACTATTATGATCATAGTAGCGCCTTTACCGTTTATATGGCCGCTCCAGTCTTAGTACCTTCTCCTTCAGTTGTTTTATCGTAAATTGAACAGCTTTTGATAACAATATTTTTCTTCTATGTGTGTTATAGAAGATTACTGATATGGTAGAGCACTTTGGTATAATTTTATTGTTTTCTATAACTCTTTTAACTCTTAATAACCATAGAGCATTGTTGCATCGGTTGTTTGAAGTTACGAGTATGGTTAATGGTATAAGCTGAACCCTGCTCCACGGCATATTTGTAGTTATTCAGGTATTTCGGGTTAGTTGTCGCATCCGCGCTACGTAATAGTTAAGTTACGTAGTAGTGTTAGATTAATAAAATATGCCTTGTATCTACCACGTGTTTAGAAACAATATGCGAACATGTGTGAGATGTTTCTGGGTCAAGTGTGCATGGAATAAGCAGTACGCAACATTGGTACACAGTAATTACGTAAACAAGTTTACACGAAGTAAACGTCGATAGCGCTAAGCGATTCGCTTCACAACTTGACTCCGCCGCGGAACTTTAAAGTGATTGTATATAATTTATTTTAAACATAAATTTATATCTATAATAATATGTACTTTGTACATTTCACCTGGGAGTTACCACAATCGCCCTCGTGACCAGCCGTAGAACAAACCATGTGTAGTGTTTCTGTTGGAGAGGTGTGAATACGCCTCATACTAGGATTCAATTTATCATTTAAACTTTGCCTCGCTGGTAATCGAATCCAGAACCCTTTGAATATCAGACCCGCATAGTAGCCATTATATAAAATGGCGGATATTTTTGACCCAACTATCTTAGTCCTATATATTCCTACATTGCGTCGCTCAGTTAAGTAAAAATAAACCTTTTTCTCATTAGTACCTAAAGAAAATAAATACCATGCTTAGCGCCGCACTCGTGAAAGGCATACAATGACTGCCCACAAAACGAGGAAAAACACTTAAATGTTTAGCCTCTAATCGAACAGTAATGACTGTTCCTTTATTTTTCCCTTGATACTTACTGTTTCGGCTTTGCGTATCACGCTCTGTTTCCTGCCAGCTCTGCCGTTCCGTTACTATCTTAAATACGTACCAATGGGGGTTACACTTAATAGTTATAACATTGAGGGCTTTGTACATTTCAAATATTTTTTTTTATCTTACATTAGTGGAAAATGAGCATGCAGGCCACCTAATATTAAGTGTTTATATAAGTTAACCGATGGTTACCCACGTCCTCAAGAAGTCCTATGTGATTACTACTAATGGCTTGTGTTTTGCTCTTATTTATATTTTTTCACTCACTGGTGTACACCGTAAACAGTTAATATATTGAATTGACAATTGCAATGGATTTTCCAGTTGCAATCATAAATTAATTAGTTAAAATAAAATCAAGCATGCACATCAAAATGTGTGACTTCATTTTATTTGCCGAATATTTCACATCTGTAAAAATAAAATGTTATCTTCTATGATGTTTAAATAGATTTAGGTGCCTTCTCTGTAATGTAATAATAACTGATGAAATCTAAATATTTTCATATAAATATTAATAAGTAAATAATTAATAATTAAAATTAATAAAATAATTGCTAATTGCTAAATTAATAAAATAAAATAATAAAATATATAAATTAATTATTTGGTCTGCGTATTTACGCAAACCAAAGAATTAATTTATATATTTCAAAACCCTTAGTTGTGTACAAATAATTTCATATTAATGCATTTTATTTTACGTTAGCGTTAAGCAACTCAACCGCGAGCAACATTCGTAATATTTCATTCGCGTAATATAAGATATATAATTATGAAATGGAGATAAAAAGCTAAATATCTGCGTCGTAATTTACGTAAATCAAATCACGGGTAGGTAGGTACCTACTATAAGAATTGTAATAACAGCCAGTGGAACTGGGTCGAGTTTCGCATTCGTAACGAATCCATTTCGCGGCCGTACCAGCACTGTCTCAGGATTCCGTTACGATCAAGCTCTTCCGCTTTCATTAAGCATTCGTTTATTCAAAATAAATGGAAATTATTTTCTTTTTAAAAGCAAAAAGCACTAGAAAATGTTAAAGTTTTCTAGCTAATTGGATTTCTGTAAAGAGCAGGTTAATGTAGGTACTTTGTATATAAAAATTTATATTAAATGACTATTTTTAATTAACCATAATATTCAATAAAAAATGTTTAATAAAACACGACAAAAGAAATAGTTTAAAATATAAAATATAATATAGATATAATATATAAAATGTCTATATATAAATTAGTTTATATTTGTTTACCATTCACAGTTGGCGTGATTGCTTGTTTAAAATCGTAATTACAGAAGTGAAGCTACAGCTACTATCCTGAAAATTTCATCAGTGAACAAAGAAACATAAATGATCATGTTTTAACCATTTTTTCTTAAAATATACACTTAAAGAAATACAATTTAAAGTATATAAATAAAGCAATAATATTAATATACACATAAATAAAATTCTTATAATTTCATGTCTGACAAATACTAAACTGTCGCAGAAAATATCGGTGAAAGAGGCATTTTCCAATGTATTAAGTAGTGCATATTTTAACAAGCGCCATACGACCGCGTTCAACAGTGCGTACGCCCTTCCCACAATGTCTACATCCTCCGCTCTAGAGGCGATGACATTGCAACCGAGCTCGCTTCGAAGGATAATGGCTCCATT
>DWQL01001314.1:0-11718 GCA_018231265.1 Noctuana haematospila
CTACTATATTTATGATTTTTAAAGCACGATTCTAAAGTCCACGCGGACGAAGTCGCTGGAATAAGCTGGTAGGAAGTAGGAATATAAAACAAATTAAGTTAAGAGAAATCAAAAAACGAATCTTCGGTACATAAAGAGTCAAGCACCGCAAGTGACACAGAATCAATTAATTCGTTTAAAAGGACAAAATATGAATGGAATTTAAATAGGAATCTTTTAATAGTCTCCAATTTCAGATAACCTATGTAACTGTACATTAGAAAATGAAGGGTACATTGAAATATAGACTACGAATGGATTTCTCGGAATCGGAGGAGGCTAGACAGGTTTTTTGGCAGCCTATTGATTAGTTTGTTAGGTTAATAACATCTTCCGCATTTCAGCAGAGACCATGAAATACTGACACCATTTCCTTAATACCATTTTCACACAAAAATGTATTTAGTACGAATTTTACAAATGAAAAAAAGAAGTGACATTTTTTAAAAAACCGTATAATATTTTCGACTGAAATCCTATATTGATAAATGAGCATCATTTTTAAACCTATAAGCAGTATTATTATCATTTCCAGTGTAGATAAGCTCTCGTAAGGATGTCTGCCGATTACTATACCTATCGTTATTATTTTAGCACACTAAACTAACTAACAGAATCACTAGATTTTTGTAAATCTTAATCAGACCGCTATATTTTTTCATCCTAATAATCATAACAAACTGTTATTAAAATTTGAAGTCTCAAAAATTAAGACATTAATGAAGCTAAGTTAAATATAACCAAGATCCTTTTGAGAACTAGCTATGCTTATTTGAAATAAAGCGGAATAGGCGCCTAATTAATAGCTAAATGGCTTTTCCAGATCATTGTCTCAAACGTCGTAGTCACAATATAGAGACAACACTTGTCCCATGGTTTGGTTGTGCACTCAAAAATAACCGTCGACTAGCCCACGTACGCGTTCCGAACGGCCGATACATTTCTATATTAACAACATTATATTTAGAATTCACTCATCTTTATTTAAAACTTTCATATGCCCGTGTGCAGCAAGATTGTTAGCGTCACTGTTAATGGCAATTTATGCTGTGATTATGTTGTTTTTGGACCGAAATTCTTCTGAAATTATTTCTTTCAACCATATTGGTGTGTTGCAATTTTTGAAAATTGAAAATTTTTCCAAAGTTGAAATTTTCTTGGTTCAGTTAAAAATACCCGTGTTTCAAAAATTCGTCTTCAGTTTCTCACTAAGTAAAACAATAGGCAATCAGTATCAAATACAAGACGAATATTGGAAGAAATGCGGTCGCAATAACAGGAGAGACAAACAAACCCAGAAAAATATACCCATTTAGCTGCTCTATACATCGTGCTGCAAATTATTCAAGTGAGTTTCAATGTAATAAAGTACACATGAAATAATAAATTTTAATGGGAAGTTCAACCCGACCCGCTGTTTTGTGGATACATGACCTCCCTTAGACTATTATTTTGTTCCGATCAACAGCACGAAACCTCGTTCATCGGCACTTCTGATAGAATAAATCAAGAATGGGATTGATTCGTGATTCAACGCGGATGTGCGTATGCTGCCTGAAAGATGCTATAAGTATTACCAGTTGTCTTTAATTAATTTCCTTTTTTTCTTGCAGAAGCACCGATATTGTAATTAATTAGGTGCAGTTTGTTAACTACGAGTAAGCATTTATTATCGGCACGTTCAGGAGCATAGATTTATTATAAACTGACTTTTCAGATGTATAATGCTGCCTGACATACGAGTATATTATGACAGAAGTCATGCTAAGAAAGGTGCGCAAGAGTCTGCAATATTTCACGCTCTTTTATTTGTTGTGAAACGTGAACCTAACTATTTTATGACAACCGCGTACAGCGTCGTTGCGATTATAAATTTAAGAGCTACTTTGATTTATAGCAATAATTTATATTTAATGATTAATCAAAAACAACATTTCTCAACATTCTTAAAGCGGTCAAGGCAGAACAGAATGTGGTTTATGATGATAATGTTGCGTTTAAGCCCACAGTTTATTATAAAATTTTTCAATTTTCAATAGTACTTTTCGAAGACAGTTGATGAAATTACTTACCTAAACAGAGACCGACAATGATAAAAACAGGTACTTTGTTTTTTTACCAGTAGACTAAAAAAGATTGAAAAGAATAATCTAAACTGTTTCTTCATTAAATGGCAATATCTAAAGAGACAATAATGCTATCATACAGATGTATAACTTAATTGTTTTAATACAAGACGAAGAAGAACAAAAAGAAAATTCTTGCAATAAGAACAAGAACTAAACGATTTTCCCATGCAGTCAGTGTTATTGAAGACGTTTATTACCAGCAAATGACGTCAGTTGTACATGGGGGCGTGTGACGTGAGAGGCAGAATCAGCTGTGTCAGATATATTTGGATTAGATCGAGCGGCAGCGGTATTAATATTGATGATGAATTATAAGAATTGGCTAGATAAAACGCCAGCAGAGTAATCTAATTGGAATCTAAAGTTTAAGCTCTAACTAAAGTAAATCATTGTGATGTGCTTGTAATCGCCTCATTGCGATCTATCAATGATGTCTTGGGACTGAATTCTAAGTGATTAGTCACTTAGAACTGTTTAGATAAATCGAGAACTGTGAAAGTCAAGTTCACAGAAAAAATTTTGCAAGATAAAATATAAATTCTTCGCCAATAGAAGTAGTAAGATCTGTATGTGTGTATCAACCTTTTTTCGAAGTTCCTTCAAACATAGCTCCTGTTACGCATGGGGCCCTCTAAAAACAGAAGAGATATGTTCTGCCTTTGTTGTTGTTTAGCTAGGCAAAAGAGCGATATTGCGACATAAATTATAAGCCTCTGACTACTGTAATCAAGTCCAAAAGTCGGCGAAAAAGGAGACAAAAAGCCATTTCATGGGAATTGTACAATTATCTCGCAGAATTCAGCTATCTAGATGGTAAAGAGATGCGTGAAATGCCGAAGTTAGTGTTTGGCCGCTAGCCAGACGGGGCAGGTTAGGGCGACGCCGGCGCCCGTCGCTAGCGCGTGACCAACCACTGCAGATGTCGTTTGTCATCCGCGACCTACCGTTACATCATTGAATGTTTGGAATTATGTGTTTTGAAAGTAATTAGGAGGTAACTGTATTGACAGGTGTGACATCAATAAATGCAATGTATATTTATACTACCACTTCAATGAATAAATTGTATCTAAATCATTGTGTCAAAGGACATCGGAAATTGGAAATTCTTTGAAAAATAACAACAAGAACATAAGGAAATTATTTACGTGAAAGAAACCGTCTTATGTAGATCTTTAAGGTAGTTTATTTTATTAGAACATTTTAAAGAAACAGTCACTTTTAAGGACCTATGAGGTCATAGCGGATACTCCATAAAAAATGAACGATAGTGTTGACTTTTGACAGTGCCATTAAAAGTATCTCTAACCTATTACTCACGATTTGTTAACGTAAATGTTGCCATTTATTTATAAATCTCGCTTTACGAGCCTCATAATAAGCAATATGGCAATGTTGGCAATTATGCAACGGAACGAAATTTCGTGGAAAGGAAGTTGAGGCCAAATCAGGCACAAGGTGGCTGATCTCATCGGTACACTGTTAGCATGCATCCCGGTACTTAGACCATTGTTAATGCTCATGCTCTGAGTGCTTGAGGAAAATTGGTACAGAAAAGTTTGTACCTAACCTTTTGTTTATTGTCATGTTGTGCGTTTTAAAAATTTAACTTGTCTAAACTACAGAATTATAACGTACATAGGTACATCTGTTGACAGCCGCTTGCTCATGTTGATGAACCTAGCTTTAATCTCCAGTCATTATTTTAAATATGTTATGTTCTTGACCATTTTCGACATTTGCCATCATTTCTTTGCATGGTCACGCGAGTTTGTTCAACAGTCAGTGCATGTGCAGAGAAGCCCAACGCGAACAAAGAATTACATGAATGGGCATCGATGAAATTTATCGTGTTTCTTCTGTCTGCTTGTTAAGTTGTTTTTGAATCTTTTAGGTACGCATGAGCTGCATTCAATAACATGCATGCTTATGATAATACTGAGAATGGTATATTTGTAACCATCAGGCCCGAATATAATAATATATTACGTCTATCGTTTAGAACCCAATAGAAAAAATATAATATAATATGGGTATATTATATTTATCATCCGAAAACCATGATGCTCCAGATCTGGCAAGCAGACCGTGATCTCAGCTGTTTGGAGTTACGAGAGCATTCGATACATTAAACCATTGTTTATTTTGAAGTAGCGTACAAAGTGGTTATGATTCGTTTTATTTATTCTTTGGGGAAAATGCTTTTAAAAGCGTCATTTTTCAATAATAGAGAAATAACTTATTGTCTGTTTGTGCATTCTGTTTATCTATCTTATTAAACAGCTCACAAAATAGTTTTAAACTATTAAATTATAGCGGGCAAAATTAACAAATACTTTTCCTGATCGATACGACCCGCGTGGTGTAGTGTTTACCAATCCACTATTCGGATCTGTTCTGGATCGTGATCGGTCCTCGATTGGATTCCCAGATGGGCAAAATTACTTCACCGATTTCTTAAAAGTTTTGTCAGTAGACTACTAACGGTTAGTAGTCTACTGGTTAGTAACTAACCAAAGAAACTTGGAACTACTTTTGTAAGTAAAATGTAAAATACATTTACAATATTAGTTCAAAGAGAATTATGTGAATATGATTTTGTTAGTAATTAGAATTCTGCCACAAATTTCTCCCAAGCCTGCAGCAGCAGTGCATGATTGACGCACAGTTGATCTGTTGTCTGATTGACGCGGTGTCCCCGTAAGAGACGCCCGCGAAATTAACGATTTTGGCTCAACACCAAGCGATAAACCGACTTGCGTCTAACATAAAAAAGGTGCACACAGATATGTAAATATAGGCAATAGGAAATATCGACCTAGAAACGTCCAGATCTTTTACAACTGAAATGTCTGAAAACCCGGCTACAAAGGTAAGAGGAAGTGTACCTATCACAAAGTTTTATTACGAGCATATTGCAAGTTGCAAATACAAGATACAAAGGTTTATCTAGGACAAAGTAAATTTCAATTTACTGAAAAAAATTCGTAACTTAAGTTTTAGAAGCATAAGGGAAACCTCGAAATCTTACGGTTGAAGTAATGTTGCCAGGGAACAGATTTTATTATGTGTCGACAGGTTCACTTTTGAGATAATAATATATGAATAAATAATATAAAAAACAAATCTACATCGATGAGGTCACATGAACGACATTAACAAAAGAATCGAGATTAATTCACATCGAGCTGAGGCAAAATCCGAATATAACCTTGAATCTAAATTAACAGCAGCGAAATAAAAACTAATTCGGTGTTACACGTCCAAAGTATTATACGTGACGGCTAATGGTGGCCGTCAGTGTGTTTACATTTACACAAAAACTGTCTAAATTAATCAAACGTAAAATATAGCCTTGCAATTTAAGGTGTCCCAGCAAGCACCTACTATATGTAAAAGAAGATATTTCTAAATTGGATAGAGTCATTACCCTGATTTAAGTTTGCAGTACGTCTACTCGACCAGATTACTTGAGTTCTCAGCCAGAGTGATAAGCAGCTGATGAATTTCTTAATTTTTAGAGGAAATTAATACTCGAAGAGATCATTTTGCAATATTAAAACAAATTTTCGCTAGACTAAACATATTATCTAGTATTAATTAGTAGAATAAGTTTGTGTACACCGAAAAAGAATGCTGACAATCATATATATTATTTTCAAATCATCAATTTACTATTTATTTTCAGATCTTTGTAAGCTGAATTAAACTAGTTGCATAGACATGTATTGTAAGTGAATAATAATTTTTGTTATAGAGCCATAGAGTTCAACAACATTAAAATATGATTCTCACGAAACAATTCTGCATTGGCTACAACATAAATATAGGTACGCGTGAAGCAATAAACGTAATAATGAGCACTTGAAAACGTGGAAACGAATCGATTTGGCTAAGTACTGATGTTGGCAAGCACTCATGGATAAAGTCCGTAAACTTTACTTATCAGGAATTGTGCGTAAGGTCCAGAGTAGCGACTAAAACACACTGACATTTAAGTAAATGTATATTTATATCATTAACGAAAAAAGTACTTTATTTAAGAATATTAAGTATATTTATGAAGTGAGACAGTGCACAAGACTTTCTTTGTAGCCATTTTGCAAGGAAGCCTGTTAAAAATAATATAAGAGCCCTTGTATAATTATAATATTATGTCAGTACAAATGAATATAGATTTTTTAAAACAAAACACTAGCGTGGGTAGTTTGACTGCCTTCCAAATAGTAGACAATGAAATTATGTCTAATACTTAAAACACTATAAAATGCTGCTGTAGGTATGTTTGCTGAAAGAGTTTTGATTATTTGAAATGCGTTATTTTAGGCTCTGGCACTAAGATATTTCTGTACACGCTTTGCGTACATTTCTCTGCCACCTTTATTGCTAACTCTCTTAATGATTGTTTAATTTTACTAACAGCCATTTGTTATCGTTCCACTCACCTTGTAAAAGCTGAATCGTTGCTTGATACTCCGCAAGCTTTTCATCCACGTAGCCTTCTTGTGATTGATTGGCTATGATCTCAGCTGTAGACGGTCCTCGTTCTTCATCTTCTTCATATATCATAGGCCGCGGAGGAGGCGGCGGCTCCAGTGGCACTCCCGCGTAATCATACTCGCGTACCCCTTCGTATGGGTTCGAATAATAGTACTCGGGACTCTGACCGAGGGTCGGAGACATCGGATAAGGAGAGATCGAAAAATGGGAACTTGGTGAAGGCGAATGTTGTCTAAGATGTGGCGAAGTCAATGGACGGAACGGTTTCGGAGACGGATGGACCGGAGGCGGAGATACGATAGCAGTAGAGTGTCTCGGACCAGATATGAGAGGAGGGGGGCTCGGAGCCCATGGTGAAGGTGGTCGGTAATGAAGAGGGGATGGGGGACCTGGAAGACGCGCGCGACCGCGTCCCGGCGGTGGCTGCGACATCTCGCGGATTGAATCGAGTCAACCCGGTATGTCACGCCTTAAACTGCATCGCTGCAACAAAAGCAAAAGTTAATTTTGTTAGTAATCAATCAGCAGTGCGTATGCATAATATATAATATGATAATGTATAGAAAACTACATAAAAATATTGAAGAAACTTTTGAAATTTAGTCATGTCGCCAAATCTTCCGAAACCGTTACGTAATATTTGCTTTGTTGTCGTAAATACCGAGAAAGTCTTTTTTACTTTCCTTATACACATAACTGTTGGAACGTGGATTCCGTGATCCCATCGCGTGCCAGCTACATTCTATTTTCGGCAGTCCCTAATGAAAAGGGTTACGGCCCAGATTTAGAATGAAATAGCAACATTTGTTACAGAAAGCAGATGCCCAAAGTTTATTAGCTTCAAATTGACTTCTAAATGCATCGCTTAGTGATAAGCAGTGGGTTATCTTAGGGATTTTAAGTCCAAGGGTGTTTGTTTCTGTTACAACACGAATCTTTCAAAGAAATTATGAGTTACAAACATATCGACGTGCAAAGCATATCTAAAGAAAAACTAAAATACCAGCAGGTAAAATAACCACAGTAACCCGAGACCTACATACTTATAAATCAGGACTAACCTTGCCCCGCTTGCACGGGTGCATCGTGGGATATTTTCAAAGGCGTAACTGGTAACCAAATTATTATGGACACTTGCCAGGGAAATCTGACATCTGACATAATTTTTATAGAGATGTAGGAATCAGGGCCTGCTTAACCGAGTGAGTCAGGCACTCATGATGAATTGGCCAATAAACATAAAGTTAATCCGATCAAATGTTTCAGTCAACATCACGTTCATTGGAATATGTTGAAATTTAATAGTATACTTACTCATAAACTACAATCTCGGACGTTTGGTCTTGGGTTAGTTCTAGCTAGCAATATGAAAAAGAGTTTATTGATAAACCATTGTGAAACAGATGTTGACCTAACATTACCCTATATTCAAAACTTATAAAAAAATCAGCAACACAAATTAAAGATAAAAAATAGATAGTTGTTTTACAATTGTTTTCATAAAAAAAGACCTTCCATAAATGACATGATCCCTATGGAAATCGGATAGTAGTTTTCGCTATCCATAACAGCCCAGTAAATAACGAATTAGATACCATAGACGTACGTATATCATCGGTACCATTAGGCTCACTTCCAAGAAAAAGCAGCTCGTGGCGAACTTAGGATTTCAGCCCATATTTAGAAGCAACGCAATCTCATATGGGAAATAGAGATGACTTAACATATACACAATGGCATTATAATTTCCGTTGTAGTCAACGACCCTTTTAGATCTAGTCAAAATGGCCGCCCGCCAGACAATTACCAGTCTACCGAAAAATTACAACCGGGACTTGCACCTATCCTTCTGGCTTGAGGCCAAAGCAAAAAGTTGTAGTAACTGTCCCACTGAGGATTTGGGAACGATTATTTCCGAGTACATAACTATACTTACCGTAAATACTTTCTTTAAAAGTTTAAAACATATCTACTTTTAAAGTTGTTATGGGGGTAACATACAAATCTAGGGCAGTTTACTTAGAAAAATCTCCTATGAGAACGGGTGTGTTTTGAAAGAAATATGTCCTTTACAAACTAAATAAATCAAGCCTCGATAGCATTTAAATAGACGAATAAAACACCATTAAATAGCTTCAAGCCTGAAAAATTGCCTTGCCAGGTTGATAATTAAATTTGAAACTGTATGATATATTAGTGACAGGTGACTCAAATGATAACAAACATGAGAATACTAATCTCGTGATTCAATGAAGTCGCTTGATCCAAAGTCTGTTCTATTTACGAAACACGGTTAGTAAGAACATAGACAATTCGACATCGCAGCTATACTGCTGTTTCTTGTTGATGATCTGTGCCACATAACTATTCCACACTTTAACCCTAACTATGTTATAGTTCTTTAATTACTGCTTAGTGTTACTAATATCTAGAAGTCTATAAGTAGTGATTCATGTTTATGGTGATATTGAACCTTCATTATCCAAGTTTCCACGACCTTCTGAATATGAAGTTACAAAATCTGTCCATTAGAACTTTAGACCCTTCCACCTCTCTCTAAAATATGTTAAGCTGGTACTAAGAACGTAATCTATCGTAAGCTAGTATTAATTAGGCGACCATGAAGACATAAACATAGAAAAAATATTTAAAAGATATATGAAGACATTTTCTAAAGGTGATTACGTATTTAGCATTTTACTCAACGACGTATAATATGCACATCCGACAGTTAACAGGTGATAGATTAGTGGAGATGGGCCATCGGCGGATAGCAACGACGTCGACTTGCGGACAGGTGGAGCGTAACAAAGATAACAAACAGAAGCGTACGTGGGCGCTCTCCTGACGGCGAACAAAGTAACGTATAAACAAACATAACAATACCACACCTACCACATACAATTTTGAAGAATAACATAACAATAATGAATAAACTGTAAAGTGTGAATTCCACGAATAGACAATTTTTTTCTAATTAGAAAGAATTTCTCATATTATCCAAGCTGTGTTAGTTTAGACAAGAAGAATTTTAATCTGAAGATTCTGAATTTCAAGGTCATTCTTTAATGTAGAAAAGAAGATTTGCGGATACGATGGTGGTATACCTCCTTGTGGATTCACAAGATTTATTCTATTTCCCATTTGAACTTTAAATTTTAACTTACTAGTCGCGAATAGTCCAGCGTTCGTCATTGCAAAAACTCAAAATTGCAAAGAGATGAATTAAAGTGTCAGACTAGAACAAAACAATTAAGCACTATCGAAAATAAACAATAATTAACACGTGGACAAAACTAAAATCTTGTCTTGCATATACTGTAAACATATTAATGTGGCTATTTATAATAAACATGAACTGTTATTGCAACGCATACAACTATTTCAAGCATTTTTCATAATGATTGCATTATATTTTCCTAAGTATAACCCGTACACCGATTTATTTTTTATGAAAAACTTGATAGTAAATAAATATTGTGTTACAGGTAAACAATATAAGCCTTGATATGGGGGATACCGAACAAAATGATCTCAATTAAAGAACTCTTGGCTCGACAACCGAAGCGTGATGTCAGTGGTCAATCGGCGCATGCGCTTACTAATAGTCAATGGTCCGAGCCAACCTTACAAGCGCCTTGGCCAAGGGCGTTCAAATGTAATATTTATTTATATAATAAGATTTTACTTCGAAAGAATTAGAACACGAGTTTTCTTTAATATTTCATTGTCACAATACAGTTGTCTCACCGTTTTATGTGCTATTGTTTCAACACGTTTATGTTACACGCGATATAAACAGATTTCCCTTTCCGTTCTGTAAGATTTATTTCGTTAGTTAAATAATACGACCTTTAAGTCTTTGTTAATGGTAAATTTTCCAATCTGATTATTAGCTACGAACTACGCGCTACGAGATCGGCAAGATGACTAGAAATTAACAAAGCTATCTCAAAAAATGTTTTCACCTGTTTAGGTCTCTTACCAAAACGTTATAAATCAAACGACAATTAATTTTTTTTAAATTTATAGTTGCCGTCGACGTTGACGTTCGAAGGTCTAGACAGTCTTTTAACCGGAACCGTGGTTCACGAGTTTCGGTTAGATGGAAGGCTGGCCGATTGCCAAATTATAATACAAACGTATCTGCATGTATAATATACGTGTAACAAATGTGTATCGCCCCCGTAATGTGTTGCAGACGACGTTATCGTCTGAAGTACGAAAATTCGGTGATGTTCGTGAACCTCCTTGAGAGTTGACATCACCAATACATCTTTGTCTTGATTAGAAGCAGTAGCAGAAGTTTTTTTGTGAACGTAATGAAAGCCTACATGATCGACGTAAATCGACTTTGGCTTTTGCCCCCTTTTTATATCCAATACCTACTAACTTGACTTAATTACAGTGGAATGATTTTTTTATCGTTATAAAACTAACTAACGAGCCGGAAGGTCAATGACCGCCCAGAGACTTTATACCTAACATTAAATAGTATCTGTCTATCTAGCTATCTGTCTGTCTAGCTTTTATGTCTTTCTGTCAGAAGCGTAATGAATATTCATAACAAGAATAGGTGGTATTACTACTCCACCTTTTACGGATTATAATATAAAGATAATGTAAGATGCAAGCATTTAATGTGGAACAACGATGTGCCCACAAGAATGCGTGTAACGCTAGCAAGAAAATAAAATTTGTTAGTGAAATTTTATTTGTTGATATATAATTATTCTTGATATATACATAGTATTCGAAAGAAACAAAACATGGCCAAAAATTGTGTGTGTGGTGACAGACAATGGCGCTTAGCGTACCTATTAGTATGTAATAAGCGCCAATAACATAATATCTATAACTTAATTAATTCATAATAATATTTATTGAACATCGCTTATTGAGTCGCTTTTATTGTTGTAATTAGACTAATTTGTTAAAATTTCAATTCGATGATATTAAAAAATGTATGTAACTTCATGATTTTTGTTGGGGTCAGGTCGCCGGTCTCTAAAATCCTATAATTGCGATAAATAAAAGATGCTTTTTCTAG
>DWQL01001315.1:0-11715 GCA_018231265.1 Noctuana haematospila
GTAGGCCTAAGAATCGGCCAACATCTATTTTTCATACCCCTAAATGTTAAGGGTAGTCCACCTCTTAGTTTTTTATGTTATATGCGATACGAAGTTCGCGGGGTCAGCTAGTAAGCTTTAAAATAAATTAGTTTACACCATGTCACAAGACGGAGTATTGGATGACATTGCATTAAAATGACTACCTTTCTCGTACATAAAGTCATACACATGTACATTATAATCTTAGCGTAGTGAGCGTGAGACAACCAAATGGCATGGTGGTTATATGCGGTGAGGTGAGGCGTTGTGGTTACTATATCTCACGGGCCGTATTAACTTACACTAAAAGGAATGAAATTCATAAAATTGCAGTTCAAAGGTTAACCAGTTCGGCATTTAATGTTTCCGTTTAAAATCCAACACATTTACGAAGTCCAATTTTAACAAGAACTTAAGTATTATTGTTATATAAGTAGGTAACTTATAAAGTGCTTTAGCTCTAAACGTAGTATTATTGTGAGGGAAGTAGTTTCATAATTTGTATAAGTTTTGTTTTAAAGTTGACGGGAAGTTAAGGAATACTATAGAATAATTTTTGTTCCTACAAAAATTTGTACATACAAGTAGTGCGACTGTTCTTAACTAATGTACGTATAAGAATAATTTAAAGGTATACTTTTTGTCCGTGTAATTACTATTCTTTTGAAATTTTCTAACTTGCCTTTCTATCTTTTTATTAGTCTTTTGCTATCCATTATATAGGAACACCTCTTTTCCGTTTACTCTCTATTCTTTGTTATTTGATTTCTACTTTTGTAACGGCTGTCTGGAAAAAATTGCGATTTCAGCAGTAATACCACCTATTGTATCCGTGTACACAAAGTTTCTACTAACAATCAATTATTTGTCTACTAGCTATTTTATTATTAAAGGTAGGTACATTAAAACCTACATTAAAAACATGATATATATTAAAAACATTGTATATGTAATTTATACAAATTTTATAGAGTTGCAAGTTACAAGTGACATAAGAGGGGGAACTGGTCATTTGACCGTGGCCTGCACGTGTTGAGTTGTTGCAAGGTCGTTCAGTGCTTGCGCCGCACGTACTGCATTGAATACCACCACTAGCAGACAGATAGACAGGTTTTCATTCCTTATAAATAGAAACAGATTTTATAATAAAATTAAACGAAAAATTAAAGCAGGCCATACTCGATGGCGTTTCGTCGGAAACTTGCATTCAATATCAATCTTAAGTGTGGTTTTTTAACACGGCCTTCCTCTGACTATGTTGTGTATCTTAGTTGTGGCTGCAATCAGTCTTTTGTTTTACTTTTAGTCCCCTTATCATCGACTCCCAAATTTTAAATTAAAATTCTACTGCACGACACGGAAATTATGAATAAATGTCAGGCATGCAAGCGGCCCTTAAAGTAACCGTACCTATCCCTCACCGGTTACCTTCACTGTATCGCTGTTTGAAAACTAGTATATACGAGTAGCTTACTTAAATATACTAGAGTAAAGAGATCTCTACTCCAAGTAATTTTATGCAAAAAAGACCCCATTGCTAAATTACTAAAAACTTATATATTCTATCTAGCTAATTAATAAATCCAATCTCTAGGTTTTAATTAAAATATTAGTCATTCTTATAACCATTAGGCACGTGAACACATATACACATATAGTCGAAACTCAGTAAGATTGGGTGAGATTCGGTTCGACCCCCTCCCCCCTCTAAACGCCTCTCGTTATTAATGGACGGCCCTTAAACAACTGATAAACTCTCTAGTAATCATTTTTTTATTGAAGTTGGTTAAGAAGACTTATATTGTATAATTATAGACCGAATCTTAAAATCTTAATTAGGTACCTAAAATATGTAATGTTCTAACTATCATTATTAATATTGTTAAATGAATCGTAAGAATCGGCTGTAGAATTCACTGCTAACGTAGAAGAAAGAATACAACTTTATCTCAAAATCATCAAAACTGAAAGACGTAAGATCAACTAAAAGTAACTTTCGTATCAAGTCCGGAACTTCTATGCAGCTATGAATGGCAGTATAAATTATATCGAAGAGTTCACGGCTTGTAGCTAGCTAAAGGCGACGGATAGCACTTGAGACGACACTTTGCATATATTACGCAAAGAGAAGTTGTGGACAGAATCTATACGAACAAAAAAAATGGGTCGTCGCAAACTAACGTATTTGATACTCGTATTTTTTGGTACTTCCCAGGGCGATCTCCGTAAGCTCTACCACCTACAGAAATTATTATTCCGTATTCTTTTTTATGTCTATTCTTGACTCCGACATGAGTCTTTTTTTCTGTTTGTAAATGTACACTGACGCGATCGATGGTTATATAATTTCAATCATTTTTTGAAGACCCCTTGAAGGGTTTTTATGGATTATTATTCTTTATTATCGATAGTAATTGAGATGACTCGATAGCAAAATTTTCGTTTTTAACTCTCTGTGGTCAAATATATATAACGATATGGTGCTAAGGTACTATAAACATTAAGTCAATGAAAAATTGTTTTGTTAAACACAAATGACACCGCATATGAATTCAACCCGTATCCCCCGGCTTCAAACTGTACTTCCATATAAAAATATGCGGAAGTAACAGTGACAAGTTATATAACAAAGTAATTTTAAATGCATACTTTAGCTGTATAGCATAAAACGGAAAGTGGTAGGCACTTGTATTAAGTTCCAACGCAAGGTCGCGTGGAGCATGATTCCCTTTTACAAACATGTCATGTAGGATAGGAGCCATCGTCTCGTTTAGTCTATCGATTAAATGCACGAAAATGTTAATTTTTCTTTAAAACATTATTTTATCACTTTGTGTGCGTAATTAATATTTAATATCATTTAAAAAGTCCCGTATTAGGTACATTATCCTTTTTGAATTTCGGATAAAACGTTTATTTACTTACAATTTAATGAAGGCATTGTGTACACATAACACAGTATAGTCGCTCACTGCACGTTCCGTTGGCAGTGTTGCGATATGTATCTTGCAAGTAGGACGCTATCTGTGCTGCGGTAATTTTTTGTCGCAGGCACCTAAGCTATGCGGCCTGTGTCACTGCGCTGCGGTGACCGTGGTGTGTTCGTATAGCTAAAGTATTTTAATGTTACTCTATTCCAATGTTAAAATAATATTTTATGACATACATTTTATTTTATACATTTAATTTTGTTTTGAGGAATAATTATAACTCGTGATATGAAAACAAACGACTTCAAAATTGCCACGCACATTCCTTATGCAAATTTGCATATACTATAATATGGTCTTCTGATGGATGTCATTGCCAAAACTAGATCAAATCACCAGCTTTCAAATAAAAAAAGGATTATCAAAATCCGTTCACCCAGTCGATGCGTAACGGTTTCATAAAACCTATAAACGTTAGATAGATCCCTGTTGACGTAGAATTACAAGTACCCACATAATATATGAGCATGAATCATTCGTATCATGAAGAGGTTTCTTTTTACTGACTTTAAAAAGACGGAGGAATTAAGTACAGTTGTACTAACTTATATAAAATGATATTACATCATAAGTAAGAGTAAATATGTACCTACTATGTATTAAATTATTATAAAAGTACATCATTGCGAATATGATTATTAACGCATTAATTACTCCTCTTGCCTCTTTATTGTTATATAATATAATCATTAAATAATAATAAGCACTGAAGTACAATATCGATGTAATAGCTATGTTTTTGTCATGAACAGAAATACTTACTATATGTATGACTTAGTAAAGTCAACAAATTTAATTAATTAATGTATATAACATTAATTAACTAAAGTAAATTTTTGTACTACATTCTATAAATTAAATGTAAAGACATAATAGTATTAAGTCAATTTTGTTAAAAAAAATCTAACGAAAAAATGCCTTACCGGGTTTCAAAACATTGTCAGAGTCCCGGCGATACAGCATGGCCGTGCTTCCCATGAACAGACACGCAAGTAACAATAGAAACAAACAAACATTCATTGTTATTGGCACAATATACCAGGATCACAGAACGACAGCGGATATATTCAACCTGTATTTATTTGACACTCTTCCGTGTCGCGGCGAGCGCGCGCTTCGATAGACTCTCGAATAAAGAATCGAATGTATTCGTGACATTTTGATACGGCCGGCTGGCATTGCGAGATCGAAAATCTAATATGAATATCTTCGCTTTTGGCGAATACGATAGGTGTTCCGTTGCCCATAACGCCGACTTCAATGTAAATAATGCGGGACTTATGCCTAATAAAATCGAGATGCGATCCAGATATTTTAGGATTGCAGTGGGAATTTTTATATTAAATAAAAATATTGAGTAAAATGTTGGTAGAGTTCGCTCTAATAATGTAATTTTAACGAGTAAAAAACTAAATTTGCTTGGTCGCCTACAAAATATGTACATACGGTTTAAATATGACCACAACTCTTAATTTTGTTATACCTATCCCTATCCGTCTTCGCCGGGATACTCAATAATACTCATGTTTGTTTTGCTCTCGGCTGCGTCCTATTCAATTCTATGTCGCTGTCATACTCGTATCGACTAGTATTTAAAGAACAGATTCAGTTTTATATGTCAAACACATTCTTCTGAAAAATCTATCCTTCGATATCGACTAAATTCTATAAAAAACCTTTCTCCATCTACGCCGATTATCTTTGGAATTCTCTTTCTTCATCTATACGACACTGAATATCTATTTATTTATTTCAAAAGCACTTACTTTATTATAACGCTTTGAAATTTTCTCTAATTATGATACTATAATGCCACTAAGTCTATATCTAATTCTATCCGTTTTATTGGGTAGCATATAGACATTCCTTACTGCCTATCTAGACGTACGTTCGTCTTATTTATCGTACGATATTCCTGTTGAGATATTTCGCAGGACTTTGGTATCAGGTTCTTCAAAAAAGTCGCTAAAATATTTGCTGGATAGATAGATTAAATATTCGGAATGGGTATAAGACTTGTTTGGCAGCATTTCTATGGTTATAAGAAAACTCGATTTTAAAATAATGAAAATGTCTTATCTTCGCCAGTAATTGTTGAGGTAAGCTTCTAGGCTCCTCCACCGAGACACGCATCCTCGTCGGAGGTGTCAGCCGGAGCTTCGGTTCAACCTACACGGGAGGTGTTTTTACGACGATCCCATAATCAATTACACTCGTCTCGCCGGAGCTGAAATAATATAACGGGCAGTGATTTGCAGGTATTGCTGTAGCCCCTTCATACTTTGTATTCTAAATGAGTTCCTATAGGTATATTATCAAAAAGACAAGGTGGAAAAATGCCTCCAGTTAAGTTTTACCTTTCTATTATGCGTTTGGATGTTTGCGTTCTAAAATTTAGTTACATTCATCATTACTAGATTATAGTATCTATAAAATCCTTCACCTTTTCTTATATGTATTATATCTTTTAAAATGCCGTTATAACCGTCGACGCCATCTAAAGAACAAGGCGGGTGAGGTCATTTGTGTTTATAAAGACTGAGTCAACGCGGGGGCGGCAGTGATGACACCGTCGTCATGTGCTTTCCAACTGCATGTATATGTTATTTAGTCGTATGCCTTATTTTGTATGTCCCCAAAGAACAAATTAAAACACTGTGTCTCTTGATGGCACAGTGACACTGAGGTGGTAGGCAAATTTTTTGCGTCTTAATGACTTCCTACATTATAAATCAGGAGATGACTGGTTGATGACGCGTGTACATATAAGAGTATTTTATTTTAAAGGAAAGATTGATATATTGAAATCGCAGACTCGGGCTAGGTATAATTCATTTCAGTAACAGACAACTTTTTTTGCAACATCTGAAATACTCGTAATACACACTCTCTGTACAAACTACATATTAATATGAAATCAAAGCACTTCCTGTTTTTCCCAGGCTCGGTATCAAGCAACACAAAATTTCTCACATAATATCACCGACTACAGGTGCAAATTACAGCCCTGCGGGGTAGAAGGACCCTTGTATCATGTATAACATAACCAGTGATGCAAGGCCCCTATGAATTGCTCTCCTGGCTTGCGGTGCTTATATCTTTTACGACCACCGGCGGGCAAGGAAGTTCTTATTATATTGGTGGTAACTTGCAGTAATATGACTGTCAAGGGAAATAAGAGAGCGTCGCATGTAGTGGTGAACTTATAGCACTACGTAAGCCACTTCGTAAACACTAAACGTGAATAGGTAGATATTATGTCATATATTGAAAGTAAACCTTAAAACATATTTAATACAAAACGTGTAATACTCTTTAACTTGGAATACTCAACATAAATAGCTTTTCTTAACGTTTATAAGTAGCAAGAAAGCGTAGAAGTCACCTGACGTTAAGTGGTTATTGCAACCGTACATTCATGTCTAACATCAAGTAGGAGAGTAGCAAAAGGTTCTGGTAGAGACAGAGTCGCCATTTGTTTACACTGAGTTTGTAATTCTGCAGTTATCGGTTTATGTTTTGTTTCTTCTCTTCTTTCTTGGTATACCTACAATAAAGCATATTTGTAATTTGGTCGTCCCAAATAAAGCATCTCGGGCACCGAAACACCAGACAACACTTTATTCATGGCAAGTTACGAGGGCAGAGGTGGCGAGACAGACGACTACAATGTGAGTAGATACACTTGAAGACTGAATGTCGATGTCGATATCTATAGCAGTGACTACGTTAAGTGAATATAATCCATTACTCCAAAGAAATTGGCATGAATGATAACATAATGCAATATATAGATTTACGGTTAACATATTGTTCATTTTTATTCAAAAATATTCGCAATACAGTTTGAAAAACAAACTACTGTAAAACATCTGGAACGGGCTATTCAAAACGAATAATATCGGACATTTGGCGTAATAAACACGGGCGTTATTGTTGAAAAATAAACCTTGCGCGGCCATGTGAGAGCATATTTTTGAGTGTTCGAACACCGGTAGCGTGCTCCGAAACGTAATGAAAGGCGAACTAACATTTTTATAGGGGTTTCAACGAGTCTCGGAGCGGTGGCGAACGTTTTACATTTAAGGAATCCTCATTCTATTATATGCGGCGTAACACATCGCCTTTTATGTGCGACAAGCTTCTTTATACAACACTAGTGCAAAGCTTATTCATTTAAATTCTCGTGTAGAGTGTGAGAATTGTTCTCCATTCTTATGAGCTTTTATGAGACGTTTACGCGAAGTCCTTGTTTAACCAAAGCATTTCATGTGTTGTGTTTGTGTTAGGACTGTTAGATATCAGAAAACCCAATTAGCAATGGAAGTAAAACCGGCTGACTTAGGAAGTTTTTTCCATATTAAAATATTGTTCTAAGCGATATGTTGAATAATTTTAAAGAAGTTACACAACAGCTCAGATATGACATTTCACGGAGTAATAATGATAGAGCATGAAACAAAACAAGGTTAAAATTGTATGATTTTTATATTGACAACATTTTATTGTTAAATACTTCAAAAAGGAGGACAAGCACTTGCATACGATGGGTAGATAAATATATACAGAAGAATGGCACATATTGAAGTCGGTAACAATTTGAATTATTTATTAGGTACTTTTTAAACTGCAAGTCGGCTTTCATTTTTGCTTAAAATATTTTTTCAAATGTCTACTTGAAAAGATTTAGATTTGCATAGATATTACTTTTTAATTCAAAGTACCTATGAAATTAAGCAAATGTCAGTAAGTAATGAACCGTACTACAACAAATATTGTTACGTTTGTGCATAGGTATGTGAGTAATCAAATGCGAGTTGAAGTCCCCCGGGAATACGATGGGTTCGCCAGTACAAATGCGTTACGCAAAAAAAAACGATATCAAAACGACTGATTCTGATAAGATAAAGCGTGCCGTCCATCCGCTTCCCGACAAATGTATTTCCAATTTCTCGTACCACACCGCCAATGTAATAGTAAGTATTTTGCGCGGGTCTTTCCTATTTTTTACGAGTATGCCCTGTCGGTATTGCGACGCCATGTGGCCTGAAGGTCCGTTATTATTTTCTGTATGACATTGATTTCACTATAACCCATATTATTGGTCTCATCCCGGCTGATGTAGGTACGTGTTGAATCGGAGCCCGCAGACCTTTTCGTGTGTTTTCCTTGTTAAAGCTGAAATGTAATCGCGGGCTTAGCGTCCTCGCTGTGGTGAAATTTTATTTTAAGCCACGGCTCAGAATGAAAAATAGTTTTATACAGCTAAGTTTAGTAAAAATATGTAAAGAAAAACTTTTCATGAATAGTGAAGCGTAAATTTAAGAGACAAAGTATGGTTCAAGAACGTAACGCCGCCGGTTAAATGTCCTACAATAAGAGAGCATCTATTTAGAGGCTTCTGAAATGATGGAACTATAATGCTTCCGTAATAAGAACATCGAATTAACCAGCTAATAAACACTTATAGATGAATTTTATTGAAAAACTGTTTTTTGACGACTCGTGTGGTGTAGTGGTTACCATGCTGGTCCACTATTCGTTGTATCCTGGGTTCGGGGATCAGGAGGGCAGAAGATTAAATAATAAATTTAAATTTGTCTTTCTTTAACCCACTGTGTTTGTATATTATCCAACCATAAGTCATGCTGAAGTCCTGAGGCTGAACAGGGATTTTATTTGAGCAGCTTTAGTTTTTAGTGTAAATAAAACAAATCATTACAATCTTCATCATCTGATAAGTCTGATGTCGACGAATCATAAGCGGGTCCACTAAAATCCGTTCATGTTCATAGATACTCGTGTACCTACAATTAAAAAACCTGTAAAAATATTGATGAACTATAATTACGTAACGTTTTAAACCTCCCATTTTTTGCGAGCACACACTGTTATATAAATCTTGGTGCAGTACAAACATGATTGAGTTGCAATCATTGCCGTTTTGATTGCAATCCATTGGCCAACCGATGTGAGCTTACGTACCGTAATTCAGTACCGACAGAATGGTAATCCATTTAAATAATGTAAAATAATATTTTCAATGCTTTGTTTGGAAAATTGTTTTCGTAATTGGATGCCGTTATAGTCAGCTGAGTAAGTAGACCCTCGTGACTTGTAAACTTTGCTGTATTACCCAATTTGTAAAGTAAATTAACTTTAGAATTTGGTATGAATTTCGTGCGCTCCATAGTATTGCTGTTTGTTCAGCAATTAGGTATTCTAATCTAAAAAAAATCACGTATGCATATTTTAGATTGTCAACTGCAACATCATTATGGCGGCTAATTATAACTCGCGTAACGAAAAAAACCGAATTTAAAATTATGAGCACATTTTAACACAAAATACGTATAATTATGATTTTCTCACGGAGGCCACTGTCAGAACAGGACCAAATTAAATGGGACAACACGGGAAGCACCAGCAGAAAAAAGAATCATCAAAATCGGATCATCCAGTCAAAGGTAACAAACATTAAAAAAATACAGTCGAAATGAGGATCTCCTCCTTTTTCGAATTCGGTTAAAAATCGATGCAAATTAAAATCGCGTTTCTTTATAAAATGACAGAATTAAAAAACTTTTGATCCTTGGTGACAATTAATAAAAATCAAAGCATTATAGAAAATGTTAACTTCCTAATACTACTATTTCTGATTTGTTATTTCGGTTAGAATTTTAGATATTCAATCCAGGGATTGAACTATAATATAATTATACTGAATGGAATACAATCTATTTTCAATTTAATACTAAGAAATTATTATACTTATTATCCTTTACAAGACGACAACCACTTGGATCTCTTAATTTTCCAAAGGAAAACCCTTTGAATAAGTACTCGTATAATCTTTTACGCTCAAGGCAAGGGAACCGATGTCGACATTGTCAATATAAATTCTGAAAGTTTCGGGTTATTTGTGAAGTTTCTAAACGATTGAATTGAGTTGAGCTATTTGTTTAAATTGGTGGACCGTGGATATTTTAAAATCCAATATCGCCACTGCAAATTAATTAATCTATTGAAAAGAGAGCACGAATGAATTTCGTTATATAGTCACAATAATGTACAAAATAAATTATTGAATTCTGTAACTATTAAAGTTATTCCTACCAATTTAGCTTGAAGTAGATTATTATTCTTATGCGTAATCGAAGATTATTTGTATATTGCGAATATTATGTCGTCTATCTAGATCCTTAATGAAGTAATGTTTTTTTGTATGATCCCTGATAGTACCTACTTACCTATAATTTACCCGTGTGGTGTAGTCGTTACCACGCCAGTCCACTATTCGAAGGGTCCCGGGTTCGATCCCCGGATGAGCAGAAATTTAAATGATGAATTAGATTTCTGTTACCGGTCTGGGTGTTTGTGTATTTGTGTTTGTGTGTGTCCATGGCACCCACGACACTGGGAATCCTAGTATGGGGCTGTGAGTGTGAAGCGTTATTATTATTACTATTAAATTCTGAATGGAGATAACATTTTCTATATAAGTAAATTTTTTTCCCAACAGCTTACAAGATAATTTAAATTACTTAGTTTACTTTAGCCGTCTCAACAAGCTCTTTGGGCAAAATGAGTTGGAATAACACAAACTCTTGAAACGAGAGCTGAATGAATGAATTTAACGAACAGAAGGGTCAGCTAACACTTTCCACACAACTTTAATATACAAATAAACCGGTTACAATCCCAAACAAGGCTCCAACAAATAAATGCAAATACCATTCCGTTTCGCATGTCTGCACGCCATAAAACGGGCAATATTAGTTGGTAACTCGTTAGGCCGTACTTAAGGAAATTTAGGTAGCTCTCGTATCGTGCCGTCCCGTACAATTTATGCTGAACACCTATGCCCTCCAGTGGACCCCGGGATAAATGGTGCATTGCATTATGTTATTTACTCGTTTTAATACTTACGTGTCCCTTATAATCATAAATTAACTAGATTCTACTGACATATCAGAGGAACAAACATCAACAAAATTATGTAAGTAGTGTACATATATATTATGTAATGTAGGTGGTAGAGCTTACAGAGTTCGCTCGGGGAGGTACCACCGCTGCCCTGATAGCCCGCCGTGAAGCAAGTCTCGTAGCAAGTATTTGTGTTTCGGTTGGGGAGGGTTTTTGCCGGACACACTATATTTGAGGCGACCATCTCACAACCTCATAAGTAGCAACGCCTCTACGTATGATCTCAAATAGGACTTTTCTCGTATTTGAGATTGGCCGTGGATGTCTATGGGTTACAGTGACTACATAACATCAGGTGGCCTGCATGCTCGTCTGCTACTCATAAACGATAAAACAGTACTAAATTACTAAGAGTAAGTAATGAGGTATAAGTATATTTATTTCTCATAAGAATATAATTAATTCACTTACAATAGAAAATATTTTAACATTCTAATTAACATCTAAAAATTTAAAAGTAGCCGCATTACGTTCTATTGTTATAAAATTAATAAATTATCTAAAGGTAATTTTGTAAATAGCGTAGACTTTAATCAGCGTCATTACATAGAATAGGTACACAAAGTACCACATACTTTTACTAGATACGACATTGCCTGAGCGTATTGTGTTTGTGAATACGTGATTTATTTATTCATGATTTAGAATTTGTATCAGTAATTTCTTTTTCACCAATCAGCATTGTAACAGCATGGCAGGACGCCCTAGCAAAATCATC